>CAUYQG010151573.1:0-35994 GCA_963574415.1 Tarsius wallacei | reverse complement strand
CACAGAGGATCTTTCATTGTTATGAATGAGTCTGGAAGTTCTTTCCTTTGAGATCTTATGTATTTATTTTCCAAGCCTCTATTTCTACTTCTTTGATAAGAGCATGATGAAATTTCCTGAGAAACACCCAATCTAATTGTTAGATACAGGTTTTTTGCTGTTATTGTTGGATCTGTTTACATTCTCTAACCCTAAAGAATAAGGAAATGCAATGAGGAATATGTATAAATTAGCCAAAATGTCAACTCTGGTTCTCATGTAAATATACAACCTTTTGGACTATCAATGTATACAGATTCTGTTGATGTAGTGGAGATTTGGGTTCAAAGTAGTAAGAGGATGGACAGATATGCTCTGTCCATTTTTTCTTTTCAGGGCCTTGCAGAGAAACCAGATAAGGGAGCAGACATAAGATCCCTAGTGATGATTAACATCGTGAGATGAATCTATAATCCAGGAAGTACTCAAGAAAATTTACACAGAGGGAATCATATCTAGGTTTTTTTTTTTTTTTTTTAATTTTCTGAGAGTAAATGAAAACCTCCTTGGAAAAATAAAAAGAAGTAACTGATAAAACCCAGATAAAAAGATAAAACTATAAAAATAATACTAATATGGAAATTGCAGGAAATATGAGAGCTCAGAGTTGGATCCAGAGTTCATCTGAATTCTTCACTGTCTTTATGTTAATCTGATGCTATTGCGCTCAAACTCACAGGTAAGTCTCTTTTTACTCAGATCATGTCAATATATTTTTCAGCTCTTTTGTTGGGGATGAAATGTGAAACAGAAGCAAAGAAAAATAGTAGAGGTTAACACATCACTTGATGAGCATATTGATGCTAAACTTCTTGCTGAATATTTTGGTATGTATGCATTTTATCAATCACCGGTTTTCAGAGAAAAAGAGAAATCAAGCCTAAATAAAGGTTTTCAAATTAACAGAATACAAGTTTGCTAAAACAGATTCTCATAAAACTGTCTCTCTTTCTTTCTCCTCTCTCTCTTTCTACTACTGGAAAAGTGAGATGTAAAATAAAAGTTCCAAAAAAAGACATGACCAATTTAAAGCAGGAATCTTATAATCAAGAACTCAGCCTGTTTGGAGGAGGGGTGGGTACCTGGTGGTGGAGGTAGTTCTAGAAGCAGAGTTGCTGTGTAGGTGGTAAAAATGCCATAAAAAAACAAAACAAAACAAAACAGACCTAATGTTCCAGGAGTCCTACTTAGTTGAAAAGAACAAGAGAAAGACTCGTTGCCTCTCTTCCATCTCCTTTCTCTTATCTTATATTTATAGATATATTTAAATTTCAATAGCTTTAGGGGCGACAAATAGTTTTTAGTCTGGGTTTTAAGTGTACCCTTCACCTCCATCTATGCACGTTGTACCCAATAGGTGATTTTTCCTGCCCCCACCCCTTATCCTTCCACTCCTTCTGAGTCCCCAGTGTCCATTATACCATTCTCTGTGTCTTTGTGGATGCTTGGTTTAGCTCTCACTAATAAGTGAAAAAGCGTGGTATTTGGTTTTCTGCTCCTGTATTAGTTCACACAGGATGTTGCCCAATTCCAAGTTGCCGCAACGGACATTCTTTCATTCTTTTTGATGGCTGAATAGTATTCCATGGTGTATATATACCACATTTTCATTATCCACTGATAAGTTGAGGAGCATTTAGGTTTATTCCACATCTTTGCAATTGTGAATTGAGCTGCGATGAATATGCAGATACAGATGTCTTTTTCACCTAACAACTTCTGTTCCTCTGGGTAGACAATTAGTAGTGGGATTGCCGGATCAAATGAAAGGTCTACTTCTAGTTCTCTTACCCTTTCACAACTGCCCTTACTGTGTATGGAACGACTAGGACTGAGAGATACAAGAAGAAAATAGATCTCAGTAAAGAGTGAGGGCACAATTTAGGACTTAGTGAACAGAGAAAGTAAAGCATTTGACTAGTTCATGGGTAACCGAGATTCTCAGATAATGCTTTATCCTCTACCTATTGATAGAGAATATAGAAAATACTTCCAAATAAGGCACAGCATTTTAATAATACTTCTGTGACTATAATAAAGACCACTGGACAGTGAGCTAAGATCATGCCAATACACTCCACAGTGCAAATGACAGAGCAAGACCTTGTTTAAAAACAAAATAAAAGATTACTGAAAAGAGGAAGAATCAATATCTGATGATTCTATGGTTTCATGAGTAAATTCAAGTCAGGCCAGGGACAAGGGATACCTCACAGACTCATTATTTCTTTCCTTTCTCTAATGATAGCTTCAGGCTTTTGTTGTTCACCAATATTTTTATGTTTGTTATTTTAGTATAGTTTAGTTTTATATGTTTTTCTCCCTCTTCAGTTGTCTTTTATGTAAATGACTACTGTTTACAAGAAGAGAGGAGGGAAAGATGTAGCAAAACCAGAAAAACCTATATGCTGAAGACTAGCTGTTTTAGTTACCTATTGAGTCACCTCAGTTTTTTGTTTTTTATTTTTGTTCCACCTGGATTTTTGTGGCACTGTACTATTCATTCAAGATACAAAATTCTCAGCATTAACAATGAACAGTCATGCTTAAAACCATTTTATGGGCTTGGAGCTTCCCCAGAGGATGCATATGAATTTTAAAACATTTTGAAATCATGATTCAGATGAATTCACTTGGGGGAAAGGTTTACTTTTAAAAAGAAGCAATGAAAATTTGAGTTGTCTATCCCCAAGGTAGCTAAAATTTCTAAATAAGTCAGTAGGAATCCCTCATGAATTTTGCAATACTTCTGTATTTTTTTTTTAATTCTTTTGTAGGCAGACATTTCTCAATTCTGTCAATCTTTTGGGGTAAGAGATAGCTTATTTCACAGATAAATTGTTATTATAAGTCACAGTGGAATTCAAAATAATCCAAAACACCATAGTAGTACATTCCCCTAGAGAACATAGAGCCAAATAAATCACATTTTGTAACATTGCTCACCTTGCCATAGAAACATTTCTATCCAGGTAAAATACCAGAGACATTCATGAGGAAGAAAATAATTAGTAGGAGGGCAATATGGGCACTAAGAAAAGTATGTAGAGTAAAATAATTGGATGCCTTGGCTTGATAATATGGTGTCCACAAGGAAATTAAATTAAGAAAAATATAGTTTCCCTTGGGTAGTTGTAGTATAAACCTTGATATAATGGATTATAATACAGATATTCAAGATCACCTTTGAAAAGACAGTAAAGGAGTAAGCAGAGAAATGTAATACTGAAGAAGAGCATCTCTCCCAGGTGACAGAGAATATAATAGTCATCCCAGAGGCTAAGAGCATAGCTTTCAAAAGGAAACACTTTCAGAAGGGTCAGGGAAGATGAGTCCTGAAATATTTTCACTGACCTTGATAATTTGCCACTGCTGTTGTAATATCATTAATTTTAAGAGGTCCTGAGAGTTAAGGCAAACTTTTCTTTCTCATAGTCTCCTTGAAGTCTCTTGAAACATTTGACTTTTTAAGATCAAATAATTTTTTACATTTTTCTTTCCCTGACTACCTGATTTAGAATATTGTGTTTTAAACAAAATGCCTTCAGGACTTAGACCCCTTCACAGCACTATGTATAAACAAGGCAGGGGTTAAAGGATGTGTGTATACACACACACACACACACACACACACGCACACACACACACAACAGAGAAAGAGAAATAATGTGCTGAATTGAGAAACTGGGATCTAGATTTAAGAAGTTGCTTTAGATTATATTTTTAAAACCCACACTTTTTCTTTCCATTTGAGAATGAAAGGATGTAGAAAAACATAAAAAGAAATATAGGTAACTCCCAAAGGCATAAGTGGGAAGATAGAAAATTCATGCTTAAAAGGCTGTTTCCTTATGAACTTGTAGGCAAATGATCTGTTAAAATAAGATATGGAAACTATGGAGGGAAATACAAGTTTTCTGAGGGGAATTACATGTGGAACAAAACAGAGACATACAGTAGCATTGGTTTGGTTACCTGTATTTTGGTAAATTACATTAGTCTCAAATTTTCACATCCTCTCTTTTCTTGACTTTGAAATCAGCAATGTGACCTTTAATTAAAGAATTTTAGATGTGTTTCACGTGTGTATTTAGAAATTATTTGCATTATTAAATTTCTTTATTTTAATCTCTGACATTGCTATGAGATGGATTCTCTAACTAGCCTACTTATCCAAAAATGAGGGAACTTGTAGAACCAACTTAGATCTACAGATACAAAACATTAAGTAAAGTCATCCCATCTAGCACACATCTGTGAGAATTAATGAAATAAGTCACAAAGTTTTGAAGCAGTTTGTTACACAGAAGCAGTGAAGCAGTATAGCCTGACTCATATGTCAAAGATCCAGTTACATTTATAGAATACTCAGTGTGGTAGCCACACGATATAAGTTACATAATTTTATCAAATAGTGTTTGAGAGTCTAGGTATAGATCTAAAGCTGGGCATTATGGAGTTGACAAAAAAATAAATTAATGATAAAATAATTGCAGACAATGGCAGAAACTGTTTGAAGTGACAAATGGAAAAAATTAAGCTTGATATAAAGGGAATAAATTCAGGAGAAGCCAGATAGATTGGGATTACAGGTAGAGAAACACCACAACTGTTTAAGAAACCAGAATTCTCACTCATAAACATTTACCATAATACCATAAGAAAGGGATTGACAGTAGCAGGATACTGCCAGGGTCAGGGGTGGGGACACAACATCAGTAAGGGTACTTGATCCCAAACCAGGCAAAGTGGGGACCAAAGGGAAGCCCAAACTTTACCTGTATGATGTCCACTTGTATACCTAATCTTGAATTGTACCCCACATCTTTAAAATAATATATATATTTTTTTAAAAAGAAAGAAACCAGAGTTCTTTATATGAACATGTGCAGGTAATTTTTTAAAGGATTATTCTGAGGGCAGGATATTGAGTTAAGAGAATGAAATATTAGGAGTGAAATGTATAATGTGGAGTTATTTTTGAATGATGAGAAGTTCTAAAGAATAGTCACAAGAATGATGGAGTTGTATATTATTGGTGTTGTGAGACAATGGAAAGTTTAGTGATTATATGTGTTAGCATGTAGCATGTGTTGGGTATAATGAAACCAGGGAATTAAGACTTAAAACATTTGACTATTGAAGGATTTGATGGAAAGTCAATAAGGTAGGACCTGCTACATTGTATTAGAGTAAAAGTTGCTATAGTCAGTAAGAATCAAACAACAAGACAACTTCAACCACTGGCATGGAAAAAGTCTAACATAGGAGGAACCTGAAAGAACAGTGATGGCACCATCATATTATTGTAATAGTAAAATTTCCCCTTACTTATTTTTATAATTTATGTTTAGCTCCTAATGGACATGCAGAAAAATGCCATAATACATGAATGAATATATTTCTACAAACAAAACATATCTGTGGAAATAGCATTCAGATAAAGAAACAGAATATTATGAGTGTCACAGGCCTATACACAACTTCTTTCTAGTTATTACCTTTCCCAAAGAGACCTTCCAGTCAGATTTCTTACAGTTTTCATTCATTTTCTTTCCCAACACACAAACTTTAGGTAAATGGGATAGTAAAATGTGTATTCGTTTGTGTCAGGCTTTTGTCATTCAATATTATGTTTATAAAGTTTATTGACATTGTTGTATTTATTTTTTAAAATTTTAATATAGAACACTTCACGATTATTTTTAATTGACAAATAATAATGGGGTATATATTATGGGGTACAATGTGATGTTTTACATTGAATACATTGAAGAAAGATTGAATACATTGGAGAAAGATTCACTAACTAATCATTTTCTATTGTGAGGACTTTAAAAATGTATTCTTTTAGCAATGCTAAATTATATAATACATTATTATTGACTATGGTCACCATATGGTGTAGTATCGCACTAAATTTATTCCTCTAGTCTAACAGAAACTTTACACCCTTTGATGGTTATCTCCCTTTTCCTGATCCCGTTTCTTGACTCCCAGCATTTGGAAATCACCTTTCTGCTCTGCTTTAGGAGGCTGATATTTTTAGATTTACAGATAAGCGAGATCATATATTTGCCTTTCTATGCCTGACTTATTTCACTTAGCACAATGTCCTCCAGTTTCATCCATGTTGTCAGAAATGAAAAAATGTCCTTTTTCTTAAAGACTGTATGGTGCGCCATTTTATATATATACATATGTGTGTGTGTGTGTGTGTGTGTGTGTGTGTGTACGTGTCCATATAAATCACATTTTCTTTCTCCATCTATCTATTAATAAACACTTGGGCTGCTTTTATATCTCAGCTATTGTGAATAATGCTGAAGTAAACATGGGAGGCAGCTATGCCTTTGATATATAGACTTCAATTCCTTTAGATTTGAAATCCCAGAAGTGTGATTTTGCTGAACTGTATGGTGCTGAATTATATACTTTTAGTTCTTTAAGGGACCTCCATACTATTTTCCAAACTGGCTGTACTAATTTACATTATGTCCAACAGTGTATAGCTATATTAAAAAATGTTCCACATCACAAATTATCAGGGAATTGCAAATTAAAACCACAATGAGATGTCATCTCACACCTTTTAGAATGGTGAGCCTCAAACAGATAAATGATAACAAGTTTCCTTGTACTATAGGAGTTAGGTTTAGTGGAAACCAGGAAATTAAGAATTAAAACTTTTGCTTTTGAGGCATTTAACAAGGATTAAATTAAAGGTAAGGGTGCCTTTTATTAGAGTGGATGTGGAGAAAAGGGAACATTTATTGTATATTTTTAAGATCATGTATATTCATTTCAAGATAATTTCCTAGTGTGAACATGACATTATTTATCTATTCATTCTTCTAATGATGGACTTTGGGTACTTTCCAGTTTAAATCTATTCAGATAATATTGCTACAGACATTCTAATGCATGTTTTTTTTGCTAAACACATGTCTTAGCTAAACAAAACATATAAAAACACTATATTCCTGAATAAGATAAGGATATTTCAGGAAAAGTAAAACTAATTATATGAAACATAAAGCTCTCAATAATATTAAGATGTAAGTGGGTAGGGAGTGGAAAAATTACAGAATATTTTTGGAGAGCTCTTGACAGATTGTCATGGGACAATTATCAATCCCCACACCATTTTATGCCTCAGGCAAAGGGCTCAGACAGAATAACTCAAGGAGATTTTTTATATTCTCTTGTATTTGGGGATACACAATCTGTACTGTCTTTGCAATAATTCTGCAAAAAAACACTATTTAAAATTGATAGTTTATGCCAAAAAAGCAAACAAAAACAAAAAAAGCATCAGTATTTTCCCTGTCACTAATATGGGCCTTATGTGAAAGAGTAACTATGTTAGGTTTGATCTCCAAAAAATGTAGGAGTATTTCCTCATATCTAGGAAATGAGAAAAAGACTCAAGTACTTCCTGAAGAGAGATGCAATTATCCATCAAAACATTTGTAGATGGGAAACCTCGAGTGACTGTGGATAAATTAGTTTGCTAAGGTTGCCATAAAAAATTACCTCTGAGTGGCTTAAACAACAGAATTTTATTTCATCACAGTTCTGGAGAGTGCAAGTCTAGGACCAAGGTGTTACAGGTTTGGTTTCCCAAGGTCTCTTTTATTGGCTTGCAAATGGTCACCTTCTTATTTATCCTCACATAGACTTCCTCTCTGTGTATATATCCCTAATGTTTCTAAGCATTTCCAAATTTTCTCAGCTTATAAGGACACCATTAGGTTAACCCTAATGGCCTTATTTAAACTTAAATGCTTCTTTAAAGCACTGAAAAGGCTCTTTAAATGCTAAAAAGATGCACAGCAACATAAAACACCCAGTGGGAAACGAAAGAGGAATCTAACCTAGCCCACTCTGTCAAAAAGTAGTAGTCTTTACCTTTCTCCACAAGAGTCTCCAGCAGGCAATGGAAGAATACTGAGCAGGAAAAACTACAACCCTAAAATAAAGTTCTAGGCTTGGCTAGGAATTAAGTTTCTAGGCCAGCTAAGAAAAAATGAAAGAGGATACAAATTACTAATATATATATGTGTGTGTGTGTATATATATGTATGTATATATATATATATATATATTTTTTTTTTTTTTTTTGAGTTGGAGTCTCACTCTGTCACCCAGACTGGAGTGCAGTGGCCGCTCCTGGCCACCGCAGCCTCGACCTGCTGGGCTCCAGCAATCCTTCTGCTTCAGCCTTCCAAGTAGCTGGAACTACAGGCGCACTACCACGCCCGGCTAATTTTTGATTTATTGTAGAGTTGAGGTCTCGCCAAGTTGCCCGGGCGGGTCTCGAACCCGCGGGCTCAGGCAATCCTCTCACCTCAGCCTACCAAAGGCGCGGGATTACAGGCTGAGCCACCGAGCCCGGCTAATTACTAATATTATAAATGAAAATGGAGGCATCACTACAGCTCCCATGGATATTAAAAGCATAATAAGGAAATATTATAAACAACTCTATGCCTACAAATTTGATAGTCTAGAATAAATGGACCAATTTCTTAAAAAACTCAATATGACAAAATTCATACAAGAGAAAAGTAGACAATCTGAATAGGTCTATATCAAATTATTTGAATCAATAATTAATAAGCTTTCAAAAGAAAAGTCACCAGGCCCAGATGGATTCAGTGATGAATTCTAACACACGCTGAATAAAGAAATTATATCAATTATTTATAATAACTTTCAGAAGTTAGAGCAAAGGTACTATTCATTTTGTGAGACCAGCTGAAATTCTGTTAGATCAGTCCTAATATTTTAATATCAAGTACTCCAATGCCAAAACCAGACAAAGATATTACAGAAAAACTACAGATCAATATTGCTCATGAACATATATGTAAATATCCTCAATAAAATATTAGCAAATAGAATTCAACAGTGTATAGAAATAATTATACACCACAACTAAGTGGAATTAAATCTAGGTATGCCTATCTGGTTCAGGATTCAAAATTAATTAACATATCCACAAACTCACATACTTATTTTTTTATGGTAAAAACATTTAACATCTACTCTTTTAGCCTGATTTATTCATTCCACATTGTAAACATAATATCAAAACATCACACTGTATCTCATAAATATATATAAATATTATTTGTCAATTAAAAATAAAATTTAAAAATTAAATTAAATATTCATGTTTGTTGGATTAAGAAAAAATAAAATACATGATTTTGCTCTTTTATTTTTTCTTAATCCAACAAACATGAATATTTAATTTAATCTATTGTATCAAAAAACTAAAATAGAAAAATTATATGATTATATCAATAGATGTAGAGAAAGCAGTTGACAAAATCCTAAACCAATTAATGATAAAAATTTTCAGAAAACTAGCTAGAGAAGAGAATTTTTAAAAATTTGATAAAGGGTTATACTAGAAATTTGAAGGAGAGACTTCTATCATCTCTTGCACAGGCAGTAAATTGATCTTGATAGCAGGTTGGAACTCTGCTCTGGACAATAGAAGCAAATGAGTTAAGAGGCCACTGCAGTATTTACTTTTCATTTGGGATGGGAAATGAGAACGCAATCGGGTACGGATACTGATTATTTCTGTGGGGGTGTCAGGGATCATATGGATTTATGAATGAGAATATTTAAATATAAATAAGAAGATTTAAATATAAATCACAGACTTTAGTCTACAGAGTCACACTTGAAGAGAGATCTCATACAAAGGCTTCCTGAACAAAAGAGTCTACAAACTCAGAAAAGTTAGTAGAATGGGAATAGCCTCAATATTTTATGTATTTTGAAGTTTGATAGATTTTTTTTAAACTTCTCTTTGAGTTATCTTTGAGTCAATCATAGATTATTCAAGTTTGAAAGGAATTTGAAGATTTTTTAGTCTGAATTGCTTAATTTAAAATGAGGAAACAGTCAAGAGAAGTTAAATAGCTTACTAAAAATCACATATCTATGTTCTTTCAAACAACATGTCCTTCTAGTGACTGAGATGTTTCTATCATAAAATATGATTTAAATTTGTCAAATATTTTATTGTACAGTTATCAAGGTATAAGATAAATTAGTTTATTAATGTAATATACAATGTTTAAATTAAATGCAAAGATGACAATAAAGTACCAAGCATGCCCTCTAGGCTAAGACTACTTCTCCTATATCACCCCTTCACTTCAATATGTATTTCCAAATATTTTTCTTATATCTTATAATTCAATCCAACAAATAACTGACCTCTCCATTATCATGTTTAATGTTTTCAGCCTGTAAGTTTTATGAGCATTTTGGTTGTTCATGGATTTATCATGCTCCTGAGGCTAAAAAGCTTCTCATGTTTTATTATGCGTGCTCTGATAATCATGTGTTTTGTCTCTGAGCTTCATCTTTTGAAGGACTTTCTGAGAGTTTTTCTTGATAACTGTAATGAAATATGAGTCAAAGTAGTATAATGTCTGGGGGCAGGATGGATTGATAGAGTAATATGTAAACAATTTACTTGACAAAAATATGGGGAAGACCCCCCAAAATAGATTTTTTTATAAAAACTGTGCATTTATTATATACATGCTTAAACTTCAGTCACTTTCAAAGTACTCTCTATTTGATGAAGTACACCTCTTGAAATGCTTGTTCCACTGCTCAAAACAGTTTTTTTACCTCATCAATTCTGATGTCTTTTAATGTTTCTGCCTTTTTTTCATTTCATGTATTCTACATCAGCATAACGTTTCCCTTTGGGGATTTTTTCATCCGGAGGAAACAAAGGAGGTAGGGGTGAGATTGGGGAACAGGGAGAGTGGGACACAGGGGTCATACCATTTTTACTCAAATATTTTTGAACACTCAGCATGATGAAGACAGGTGCATTGTCAGGGTGGAAGAACAAGTCATCTGCTTGCCATAACTCCGGATGTTTCTTTGAAAAATTGTGAAGCAACTTTCTCAAAACTTCCAGGTAAAAAACTTTGGTTGACCATTTGATCTGGAGAAACAAATTCCCAATATATTACAAGGGCCCTGCCCCCCAAAAAGATAATTCCAGTTTTGGAGGATCTCCCCTCATAAACTGTAATTTTGTTAAATGATTATGCAGGCTTTGAGTCTTTGGAATGCATACCCCACAAATACACTACAATCAAATACATATACATATTATTTTAACACATTTTAAAATAAACGCAGATGAAGTTTAAAGCTACCTGTACAAAGTAGCATTATTTTTGGAGTGCATTAACTGGAATATGATAGGCAGAAAAAGGTATAGCAAATCCACTGTAATTTGCACAAATTAGATGACAGCTGTCCTGATCACTCGTAAGTAAAATTTTGAAAAGATTACCAGGATAATTTTAAAAACTGGCATCGTTTTTTTTTTTCATCTTAAAACAAAACCAAACCACAGAACAACTTGACAAAGGTTTTAGTAGCTCTTTCCATAAATTTGAAAAAACATTGAATAGAAATTAAATTTACCTATTTGATTACAAAATCTAGAACTTGAACTAATGGATACATGTTACAAGTTTCAGTCAATGCAGCATTGAGTTTTCTTACACATTTTAGCCTCAAAATAAATTTTTTTGTAAAGTTATAAACAATATGAGACTGAAAGTATACAGTGGGGGTTGACTTTTTTGTTGCAAATGTAATTAAAAGGATTTATATGATGGGAGGAGAATTATTTGTAGGGAAATCCCTTGTAACTCTAGGATATTGTGGTAGACAATTATATAAAAGACAATTCTATGTATAATAGCTGTGTGTACAAACAAATTAATGTATTTAAATTCACTCTTAAGTTCTAATGCATTTAATTAATAAACTAAAGAATTTATTTCCTAGGCATGTTGAAGGTTTGGAATATAAAGTTTAATAAGAATGGTCGATATCTTTACAAATTTAGTTAACAATCCAAAGAGTAGAAATTGGCTGGTATTTTATTTTTTCCAATTTCTTTCTTGTGGTAAAATACACATAACATAAAATTTACCTACTGAATATTGCTCATTCAGGAAATAATTTTATTCTCCAAATTTTGATAGCCTAATGTTAGGATACTTCATACAATTTTTTTTCTTTTTATTGCATAAGTAAAATGATAAAAACATAAGTTCAAAATGATTCAATACACTGTATAGAATCAGTTTTATAAAATGCACCACTCGATATTTGTATAAAAATGCTAAATAAAAATATACAAAATATATTTTATACATGTGTTTAACACATATTTCTATAGTATGCATAATTTTACTTAAGTCTATAACATACATAATTTATATTGTCCATATCATTTTATTTATTATGTGTATAATATATAATAATAGAAATTAACATTTATTGAGCACTTATTAAATACAGGGCACTCTTTTTTTTTCCTGATTTCCTTTTTTAAAGATGTGGGGTACAATTCAGTGTTAGGTACATATGTGGTCATTGTACAGGTGAAGCTTGGTCCTACCTTTTGTCTCCACTATGCCTGGTTAGAGATCAGGTACCCTAACTGATGTTATGGGCATCCCACTCCCCTGGCAGTGTCCCACTACTGCCAATCCCTTTCTTATAGATTTATGATAAATTTTCAGGGTCCACTTATGAATGATCTTTGTACCCAGATCTTTGTTTCTGTGATAGCTCACTCAGTATTATAGACTCTAAATCCATCCAAGTTGCTGCAAAGTCCATAATCTTGTCCTTCTTTATGGCTGCATAATATTCCATTGTGTACATGTACCACACTTTCTTTATCCAGTCCACTTTCAAAGGGCAGCATGGTTGGTTCCATGTTTTTGCGATTGTGAATAATGATGGGATAAACATTCGTGAGCAGGTATCTTTTTCGTAGAATGGTTTGGTTTCCTCTGGGTTATATTCCCAGAAGGAGGATTGCTGGATCAAGATCAATTTTTAGATTTTTTAGAAATCACCACACTGTTGTCCACAGAGGTTGTACTAATTTACACTCCCACCAACAATGTAGAAGCGTTCCTTTTTGCCCACATCCTCTCCAGTGTCCGCTGTTTTTTGTTATTAATGATGGCCATCCTGAGTGGAGTTAGCTGGTCTCTCAGTGTGGTTTTAATTTGCATTTCTTTAACGATTAGTGAGGCTGAGCATTTTTTCATGTATCTGTTGACTGCTTATATGTCTTCTTCTGAGAAGTGTCTATTCATATCCTTTGCCCACTTTTTAATAGGGTTGTTTTGGTTTTTTTTGTTTGTTTTTATCCCCCCTTTTGGCACGTTTGAGATCTGATAGAGTCTGGATTTTTGGCCTTTGTCAGACATAAAGTTGACGAATATTTTTTCCCATTCTGTGGGCTGTCTTCCTCATCTCTTGATGGTTTCTTTTTTTTTACAGAGGCTTTTCAGTTTGATAAGGTCCCACTTGTCGATCTTTTCTTTTATGACATTTGCTTTTGGAAAATTGATCAAGACTTATTTGCCTACTTACAAGGCACTCTTTTAAGCACATCACATTTATTATATTATCTAACACTCATAATGACTCTCTGGTTGTGAGGCACTGGTAAATTCATTATCTCAGATGATGAGGAAACTGAGCCATTCTTCAAGATTATACCACCATTAAGTCATAAGTCCAGGAAAAAAATTTGATCAATTTGTTTAAGCCAAACTGATTCATGATTACACACAAAAATTTGAAATACATATGCATAAATTTTAGTTTTAAAATGAATATTTACTTCTATTTTCTTCATAAAATTATAGGGAAAAATGATTTTTTTAATCTTTTTGTTATGCTGCTTGTTCCATCAAACTTTCAGCAATCACTGTAAGTCACTCCAGTCACTATTGTATGCTAATACTCATGAGAATAATCCCCATCTCCACTCAGGACTGCTACAATAGTTAAATAGGATTTTTAGTTAAGATAGTTCGTTTTTCTGTGCAGTTTACTTAGAGTTTATGCAAATTTCATAAATACATATTTGTCCTTATCTTTTTCTTTACTAGTACTTTATAATCATGTACTCATGCAACGATTAGGTTTTAAACAGTTTGGGACATTTAAATATGTCAGTTCTGCAAATATTCTTGCTGCAATTAATTGGGAAAAGGAGTGTCTCCTATGTGAAAAGAATAGAGGGAACATGACTTATGGCGTTTCTGGCTGAAATGTTGTCATATTTTAAGAACTATCTTTAAAAATATTTTGCTCCATTACCCAGAAACAAATTATCTACCATGACTTACTGCAGTATGTTATTAAACATTTCTGAGTGTGTGTACTTCTGTGTGTATGTGTTATTTAAAAGCAGTTATTACATCTATTTAATTATTTGAAACAATGTGAATTCTTTCTCAGATAGTAAATGTTTCCTGGAATCATATTATTGCTTAAATCTTGGTTTTATGTGTAATTAGAAGACATTGGAAATGAGTAAAATTTTACCAATTTTCTGACCAAGTACCTCAATGTACATATTTCCAGCTAAGGCATTTAAGATAAGAGAATTTTATTCTGTATCTAACAAAAATGCTGTTTGTATTAACTACTATTAACATTTAAAAACATCTGTGCAATCTTAATGATTGTCTATCTAGGATTTTGGGGGAATTAGGAATTCCAAATTTGTAATTTTCAGTTCTTAACTATTGTCTCACTCTCTTGCAACATGCCTTTTTTTCCTTCCCAAATAGGTTTTCCATGGTTAATTAACTTTGAATATGTAATTACATCAGACAGTCTTATAGGGGAATGCAGCATATACCCAGAGAATTTATGATGAGTTCCTTTAACAGCCAGAGGTTTTTTGGGCTATATATTTGAAGCTGTTTCTGATTTTCTACTAACTTACATCACTAAATCATTGACATAACAAAAGAACATTAAAATGTTGACTTTTGTCAACTTTTTCAGTAATGTTTAAGCACTGTAAATCAGATAACATCAGGCAAAATTCATTTTGTCTAGAGTACCTGATATCAAAGTTAACTCTAAAGTTTGTCAAGAAGGGGAGTTCTTTCTTGACACAAAAATATATAAGTAATAATTACTATTTTTCGTTATGACTTCCACTTATGTCCATATAAAATATATTCTAATTTTGAATCTTATTTTAAAACAAATATTTGGAACACAATCCACTATGACAAAAGAATTCCACACTCATTATCTTCTCTTGCCAGGAGACATAAATAACACATGTTACTTTTAAAAAAGGGATACTGATTTTGGCTTCATATTCAGCACATAGAGTATGAAAGTTTTTCTTCCCATTCTTCAAGAAAAAAAGTGGACAAATAGAAAATCTAGGACTTTTTTTGAACTCATGAGAGGACTGAGCTTGCATTGTGAACTATCACCCTGAAAACTGGACAGATGGGCATATCCAGAGAAACATTTGATTACCATGCCTGAAAACTCTGGAAGTATAAGTTGGTAGGAACATGTTCATGATAATTGTGAAGAATTGCTAGATGTTGAATGTAGACTGACAGGAGAGGGAAAAAATAATTATTGTGAAACGTAATCAGAGGCTTCTCTATATCAAAGGCTTATACACCAGGGGAATATGATTTGCCAGATTTTTATCCTGGTTGAGGAAAAAAAAAGTCTCATATTCCAGGTTTCCTGTGTCACTTAAAGAAAAAAAAAAAAGAAGAAGAAGAAATCGTTAACAGGGGTCATGAGTTCAAGAAAATAGATTTCCTGCAATCAAAGAAGAGAGGAGGTGTGGGGGGAAGAAGGCTATATCACTAAAGAAATACATGTGAAGGCCACAGGCCTGAGAAAAAGACTCACTAAAAGAGATTTAATCAGAAGATTTTCAGAATGCTTCCTCTTCACCTCACCTAACCACCATGCCAAAAGGAATGCAGTATAATAAGAATGAATTATAGCTGAAAGAGCTGCATGACAGACTTTCTTTGTGGAGGAGCACTTATGGAAGCCTAAAGTCATGAGGAGATGACAACAAATATACTAGATGATTTTAAATTCTCTGGAGCCTCTAGCTACAGTAAAAATTTAAAAGTTTGCCTCTTGGCCAGAATACCATAAATCCTCATGCTAAAAGCCTGTTTACCTCAGTTTACATTATCCAATACAACATATCCAGCTTTGACAAAAAAAAAAGCATGTGAAAAGGCAAAAAATAAAATGCAGTCTAAAGAGATAAAGCAGAAATCAGAACCAGACTCAGATATGATGCAGATGACAGACAAGGAATACAAAATAACTATGAATAATATGTTAATGGTCCAACTTGCAAAGAACATATAAGAACAGATAGCGAATATATGAAGAGTATTTCTAAAAATAATTTTTTTTTAATGCTAGAAATAAAACACATAACAAAAATGAAGAATGTCTTCTGTAGGTTCATCAAAAGACGTAAAATGACTGAGGAAATATTAATGGTCCAAAAGAGCAATAGATAATCCTTAAAGTGAAATGCAAAGATAAAAAAGCATGAAAATAACACTATATTGTCCCAAGAATGGTGGGACAATATAAAAATCTATAGTATAGGTGCAATTTGAATAACAGAAGAAGAGAGAGAGAGAGGGAATAAAGAATAGGAAATATTTGAATTAATAATGGCAAATAATCTTTCAAAATTAATGACAACTACCAAGTCAGAGATTCAGGAAGCTCAGAGAACACCAACTTGAGTAATAATCAAATAAACCACACTTATGGATATCATATTAAAACTTCAGTAAACTAAAGACAAAGACATCTTTTATTTTAAATAATGCTTTGGTACGCAATGTGATTTTATAAGACACACACACACACAAACACACACATATAGTAAAATGGTTAATATAGTGAAACAAATTAACATTTTCATCATCTCACATAAGTTACCTGTTTCTCCACATGTTATGAGTGCAGCTATAATCTACTCATTTACCAAAAATCCTCAAACTAATACACTATTAACTATAGTCCTCAAACTGTACGTAATATCTTTTAAACTGTTCAACCTATATATTTACTACTTTGTATTTTTTCACCTATCCTTCCCCATTTCCTACCTATCCCATACCTGGTAACCACTGTTTTATTCTCTCTAAATAAATAATTGACCTTTATTTTGTTTTATATTTTGCATATAAACGAATCATGCAATATTTTTCTTCATTGACTACATTATTTTACTTAGCTTAATTTCCTTCAGGTACATTCATATTGTAGCAAATGCAGAATCTTCTCCTTTTTCAAAGGCTAAATAATATTTCAGTGTTTGTGTGTGTGTTTCAGGTTTTTTTTTGTTCCATTATTGATGGATGCATAGGATGTTTCCATGTCTTGACTATTGTTAATAGTGCTGCAATGAATATGGGAGTAAGTGTGGATATTTTTACAAAGCTATAATTTCTTTTGGGTACATACACAGAAGATGAATCGCTGGGTCATATGGTCATTCCATTATTAATTTTTTAAGAACCTTCATACTGTTTTTTATAATGGCTATACCAGTTGATATTAAAAGAAACTGAATAAGAAAATTGGATCTACATAACAAAAGAAAATGCATCACAGAAGGAAGAAAGGTAAAATAAAATATTTTGCTACTTTTCTTTTTAAAAATTTGACAGATAAAATTATACATATTTACCATGTACAACATGCCTTCAAAAATAAATATATTGTGAAATGCCTAAATAAAGCTAATAAAAATGTGCATTACCTCACATAGTTGCCATTTTTATTTTGAGAACACTTAAAATCTACTCTCCCAGTATTTTTCTTTTTTTGTTGTTGTTTTTTGTTTGCTTGTTTGTTTGTTTGAGTTGGAGTCTCACTCTGTCGCCCAGGCTGGAGTGCAGTGGTCGCTCCCGGTCACTGCAGCCTCGACCTGCTGGGCTCCGGCGGTCCTTTCGCCTCAGTCTTACAAGTAGCTGGAACTACAGGCGCGTGCCACCACACCTGGCTAATTTTTTGATTTATTGTAGAGATGAGGTCTTGCCAAGTTGCCCAGGCGGGTCTCGAACCCGCGGGCTCAGGCAATCCGCTCACCTTAGCCTTCCAACGCGCGGGATTACAGACTGAGCCACTGAGCCCAGCTCCAGTATTTTTCAATAATATATGGTTCTTAACTATAGTCACCATGTTGTACAATATTTTGAGTTTATTTTTCCAACTTAACTAAAATTTTGAAACCTTTGAACGATAGTTCCCAACTTCTTCCATCCCACCACCCTAGCCTCCGATAACTGCCATTCTATACTCTACCTTTATCTGATCAACTTTTTAATATTCCACATATAAATGAAATCATGCAATATTTGTCCAACTGATCTAAAAGTTAATGTTTCTGAAAAACAATAATGGAAAGAAAATATTAGGTGATTACAGTATATGGGCACTTGAAATGAATGGCAAATATTTTTTAAAACAGAGGTAAGGGATTGGAAACATTTAGGTATAAGTCTAACAAAGTATGTATAGGATCTATATGTGGACGACCTTAAACCACTGATGATATCAAGGAATACTAAATAAATGGATATAGTTCATGTTTCTGGATTAGAACACTTAATGTTGTTATCAATTATTCCAAAGTTGATCTATAGATTCAATGCAGGTAAATCAAAATCTACGCAAGCAACTTTGCTGATATTAACAAATTGAATCAAAAAATTTTGCGGAAAGATAAAATAATTAGAACAGCCAACACTAACTGAAGCAGGACAATGTCAGAGAACTCACATGATCTCATTTCTAGACTTAATATAAAACTACAGTCAATAATTAAGTTTGGCACTGATGAAATAATAGACTCACTGGTATAGAGTAAAGATTCCAGAAATAGACTTACATAATACAATACAAATGCAAATACAATCAAATACAAATACAATCAACTGATTTTCTTTTTCTTTTTTTTTTTTTTAGCATCTCTCTGTTTTATTAATAGTGAGAGCTCATGACTCAGGTGGGTGGTGAGAGGAAGCGGGATTTTCTTAAAGTAAAATATTAAAAATCCTTGCTCAAAATTTCAATCATAAACTGTATCTTATCATAACTGAACACAATAGATATTACAGACATGAAAATATAGCTTTTATAAGTTTCAGAAGTCTATATATTTATAGGGTTGTAAAATAATATTTGCAATATTCTAATGTATTTAAATGTAATTGCATCTTATTTTTCTCATTTTAATATTTTTCTCAATTTAATTTATTGTATGCATTTACTTTTTTGTTTTTATTACTTTTATTTTATTTTAGATTTAAGGGGTACATGTGAAGATTTGTTACATAAGTAAATTTCATGATGGCATGATTTGAGCTTCTGGCAGCCTGATTCCCCACCCACCAGTGTGAGCATGGTGCCCAATGGGTGGTATTTTAGCCCTAAGTCTCCCTGCCTCCCTCCCCATTTTACAGAGATGTAAACATATCATTGGTTACCAGGAATTGGCGAAGATGGTGAGAGGGTTGACTAAATAATTCATACTCCTATGAAATTGTGGTCAGACTACAGTGTTTTATTCTGTAATGCTGGATACATGCTACTAGGCATTTGTTGAAACTCATAGAACTTTACCACACAATTAATAAGTTTTAATATATACAAATTAAGCAACAAATAATTTGGGAGGTTAAAGGAATTTCAAAACGCAATGGGGACTGTGACAAATAATTTAAGAGTATTACAAATACATGAAACAACCTCACTGAAGAGGATGGTGGTGGGGCAGGAAAATACAGTGACAAGTCACTTTGGAAAAGAGTGGGGACTATATGACTAAAGGCAAAAGGGATAGCGCATAATTAGCCTTGAATTCTAGTTGGTAACATTGTTTTTCACAAGAGTAGAGGTTAACAATTCTAAAGCCATAATACCTGTATATTACTATCAACTAAATAAATAAATAGTGGACAGTGGAAGTCAACTATTAGAGTAGGAGGTTAGAGATAAGTAAGGGGAGAAGGTTACAATGATCTCAGTGCTAATGTTTAGAGTTAGAGATGTGAAAATAGCCTCATGTTTAGTAGATATATAGATACAAATGGATGCATTATAAATATTTATAGGTAGTTCCATATGCATGGATTAATAGACACACAAATATTTCCTTGTTCAATCAGCTGAGAGGGTACCGGCAATGACACTTTCACAGTAAAGAGTATTTCTAATGCTCAGATCTTATATTTTATACCATTCTGTAATCAAAGAAACCAGGGATCCTTGGAGGAAGGACTGATTCTAGGACTGGGGCAGGAAGTATACAACACACAACATGGTCCTAGAGCATATTGTAGTCCCAGAAGATAGAGATGTGCTGCTCTAAAGCAAAACAAAACAAAAAGCAAAACGATGGGAGTATATAAATGAGATCTAGGAGCCAATTGAAAGAGCTCCCAGTGGTCAAGTCTAGAGCAGTCTGGGCAACAAATAGAATATTGACTTTTATACCAAGGTATAAAATAAATGTTCATCAGACTACACTAATATAAACATATGATTGAACAATAAATAATTGGAGAAAGTAGACAAATATCTCATGTAGAAAAATGCCAAATTATGTATGTATGTATGTATGTATATACGTATTCTCTCAAAGAAAGAAATGGAATCTAACTCTCCACTCTACGTGTGTGCTGCACATAGTGAAACATTTCCAAATAATATGGAAAGTGGAGGAAGAAGGAGTTAGTATTATGGTGGAGAAAAAAGACAAATACTACCAGAGCATAGTGATCAAGGTTAACATCAACAGTGATCATTTATGTTGACATTATGTACTCTACTAGGTATGATGCATTGAGAATGGTATCTTACCTCTATGGTCTTCCTCATACAGACAAATAATTCCAGTCTGTTTATGACAAATATCAGAAAAATCTCAATTGAGGGGTATTCTATAAGATACCTGACAGGTACATTTTAGAAACTGTCAAGGTCATCAGAAACAAAGAAGGTCTGAGAAACTGTCACAGTCAACGGGAGCCTAAGGAAACATGATTTCTGAATGTGTAGTCATGAAACAGAATGTGGACATAGTTAAAACTAAGGAAATCTGAAAACAGTATGAACCTTAGCCTTTAAGAGTGTATCAATATTGTTTCATTTCTTGTGACAAAAGTACCATACTAATGTAAGTTTTTAGCAACACTTGGAACAGTGAAAGATATAGGGAAGTTCTTTGTACAATCTTTGCCACTGTTCTTTCTGCTTAAATCTATTCTAAAGCTTAACAGTTCATTACAAAAAAATGTAAAAATATACCCAAGAATGTCTGATGGTGAAGAAGGAGATTGAAGTAAAAGGGGTTTTAAAATTTACATATAAATTAGAATTATTTTAGACAAAAGAACTATTGTCTGAATTATAGTATGATGGATGTGGAACAGACTTTATTATTTAATCCCATATCCATTTTCATACAGTTTGATAAAGAAACTGAGTCCATGAGAAATGAATGGATTTGGTCAAGGTGATATGTCTATATTGTTTCTGGAAACTACACAGAAATTGAATTATTGAAGATAAGACAGTCACTCTTCACTTTTTCTAAAACTTATTAATCTATACATTGTTTAAACAAATTTCTTCTGATTGGAAATGAAGGGGTTTTTTTTGTAAAATTCTCTTATTGAAATAAATGTTTAATAACTTTATTAAAACAAAAATAATAAATTATTGCTGATTTTAAGAAAGAAATTTGTTCTCCATTATTCCTTTATTAACATCTATTTCTACATGTGACAAAACATCACTCCTCAATTGTATAACTGCATAAGGAAGCTTCTTTGAGTAAATAATTATTTTTTATATAGTGGAGACAACATTTTGGGAATAACACTTATTCACTGTTATTTGAAGGATTTAGTATCCATAACTAAAGGTAGTACGTGTATAAAAATTTAAAAATCAATAAATACCAATAGACATCTTGTAGCTTTATAAGGCTTCCTAAATTTTCTGGAGTAACAGAGTTTTATTACATTTATCAAAATCATATTTACAGTCCAGGAATACTTTGAATGTAGCAAAGGTAAAGAGAAGGTGCATTCTCCTTTCCTCTTTCCTCAGGCAAAACCTTAAATATTTGCAACTGCTGCTTTATTTTAGTATGATTTAACAGTGCAGGTGTCTTTCCTAGATACATAACTGGGATTGTCACAGAGAAAAGATAGCAATCTTTTGTTAAATAGTTCATTACAGTGTTGTTTGCATATGTATAAGCATAAAGCAACAATTTTTTTAAGCCATGGAATAACTATACGCTTTTAAGTCTAGGATAAACAGCGACGCTATAGCTGAAAGAATTATTTCGGAAATTAAGAGCAGTTACTGTGCCTTTCTATGTGTTCATAGCATTTGTACAAAATACCAAAAAAACTCCAATTAGGGCAGTTTGTTCTCATTCAATCTGGAGTTCCCCTACTGGGCAGAGTTGTGCATGAAGTCATCTGAGAAATGTTTGGACTTCCTCTTACCATAGTTAATTCTTATACATAGTTACCTTCACCTTACACATTGAGCATTCATCTAAGTTGTAGTCAGGAATAAATTTGACTTCCTTTCTACTCATAGTATGGAACACCTGAGATTAAACACAGAAAAGAAGCAAGTGGAGTCACAGGTTCTTTGAGTTTCCATGTCATTTCTATGGTTATAAGTAGAGAGGCAATGAAATATGATTTATCCCTAAGGTAGTAAAAATGTATATACATTAATCTAATATTAATTCATATTTACATCCTACATATTATAAATAATAATTTTCATATGTAAAAATAAAAGGAAATAACTCATTTTAGAAAAGTTTTAAGTTTTGTAATGCTATTTTTATTATTATTATTATTATTATTATTATTATTATATTTTTTAAAAGTTGGAATCTCACTCTGTCACCCAGGCTGGAGTGCAGGGGCAGGCTCACAGTCACTGCAGCCTCGATCTGCAAGTTTCGTAATGTTATTAAGAGCAGGCCTGAAAAAGAGCAGAGAAGACAAACGTGGTCCATCAGATCATGAAAATATTTGTTTTATGCAAATGAATTGAGTGATGGCATGGGCTATAATGGTATTTCACCTGTATTCAGTTGCTCAACCCTGTCACTCTCCTGCAATTGCTTGATGAAGGAAGCCATTGCATATTCCAAACAGGTCTGCTCACCGATATGATATTAACGAATAGTGGCACCACATCAAGTCTAGAGAAGAACCAGTCACAAGGAAGTTATTTATGTAACTTATTATTCCGGGCTGCAAACCAAGAAGCAATGGCTCTTTAACAGCCAGAGCCAAGAATTAGCAGAGCAAGAAATGTCTTATTCCTGATAAATCAATAAAGTGAAGTGTTTCACTTCATTCCACTAGAGTAATTAAAACATTTGTATCCAAGGGGAACCATAGGACATGATGCATAACAAATTTTAGCCGCCACCCACAAGTATCTCTAAACAGCACTAGAGCCAAGCATTTCCAAAAATTACAGCCAAAAGGGACAAGTGGAACATAAAGCAGTGTTTTTCATTAATTCACGCAGAGGCACTCTGTAGTGCTGGCATATGTTTTGGTGGTATATTTTCTAATTGAAGTGAAGTAATCCATAAAGTGTCCATAGGAGCAAGCTACCTAAGGTTTATCATATGCTCATAGAGAACTGCTTTAGATGTTATAAATTATGAGGCCTCCAATTTTGCTTAGTGGATTAAATAAGTCTTTTGTTGTGATTTAACTGTATTATATATACTGAAAGTGATAATGTACATAATTTAAAAATAAAATAATGAGAAAGAATATTTAATTAAAAGATGTTTTGCTCCAACCCCAGACACTTCTCTTTAGAGAGCAAAATCTGTATTTAATGGTTTATGTTTTATGTTTTCCAGTTGTTATTTCAATCTCTTTAAATTATATGTGCATGTAACTCTTCAGTAAGTTACTGATTTTATAAATGTTGTAATAGCTTCCCACTGAGATAAATAAGAATTTAGCTTAATTATACTACACCTTCCTTCTTTATCCTCATTTACTCTGATAAACCATATATGCCCAGATATACAAAGAGATTGTTCCCTAGAATCTTTCCTCAAAAATGAATCATCTTTTATGTGAGTCCTAAAATGTTCCTTGATATAGGTCATTTTGCCATTAGTTGTATTAAACAAAGAAAAATATTTTGAAGAAAATACAATATGACCTCAGTTGTGTAAGGTGCTTAATTAAGTCTGGAGGTATCAGTAAAGATAAGAGACAAAGAGCTATAACAAAGATTTAGCCACTATTACTGTATATGACATTCAAGTAAGTATTAGATGCCTTATACACATTTGTCTTTTAAAATTAATTTTTAAAAGACAAAAAAACTGCTTATATTTTTGTTATAAAGAAAATACTTTATTAAAATGACAGATTTTTTAAAAAGTCATAACGTTAATAATGATGCTGAAACTTAGAATCTGGTATTGGTAAATAATATGTGAAACCTGGGCTAACTTTTCCAGTGACAGAATTATATTTCTGCATTTCAAGTTATTTAGATGGATTTGAAGATGATGGAATTTAAAAATCTGTGCTATTCTCCCCTCAACTAAATCTCAAAACTGCAAAAATTACAGCCCCCAACCCACAGTCCAGCTTCAGAAGTAAATAAAGCCAGAGGATCCAAATAAGGAAGAATAGGAGACTGAGCAAAATGAAGTAAAAGCAACCCTGCCATTCCTGAAAAACAGAATTAAAGAAGTGGGGGTGAAGTGGGGTGGAAGAAAAATTTACACAAATGAAGAAAAACCAAAAGAAGAATATGGGTCTCTCATAGACTCCTGGAAGGTCAGACACTGAGAAAATAGATTTTGGAATGCAAACAGTGAAGCGTCCCCTGAATGACTAGTCAAAAACTACAAACCCAGATATCAAGACATTAATTGAGAGATTAAAAAGAATTGAGGAGAAACAAGATGAAAATAGGAAGGAGTTGATAAGATAACAGCAGTAAAGAATACCGTGACTGAAATAAATAACAAACTGATAAGCATGGAAAGCAGAATTAGCCAAGCAGAAAAAGAATCTCAGAGCTTGAGGACCAAAATATAGAATTAAACCAAACTGTCAAAAACATAGAAAAGAAGCTTAAAAAGACAGAACAAAATGCTCAAGAGATGAGCAATTACTTCAAGAGGCTGAACCCAAGAGTAATTAGACTTTCTGAGGCAAAAAGAGAGACAGAGACTACCATGGAACAAACATTTCATTAAATTATTCAAGAAAACTGTTCTCATCTCATCAGTGATGCAACCATTCAAACACAAAATATTCAGAGAACCCCTGCCAGACAACAAATGAGAAGACCAACTCCTTTGACACATAATTCACCTAAGCAAAGTAGGTATAAAAGAAAAAATCCTACAGGCAGCAAGAGAAAAAGTCAGACTACCTACTGAGGAAGACCAATTAGAATAGCAGCAGATTTATCTACAGAAACACTTCAGGCTAGGAGAACTTGGAGCCCAATCTTCAAAGTTCTCAAAGATCATCAATTTCAACCAAAAATAAACTACCCAGCTAACCTAAGCTTCATCAGTGAAGGAGAATTAAAATCTTTCCCAGACATTCAATCCCTAAGAACTTATGCTGCCTCTAGACCAGCTCTACAAGAAACACTTAAGAAAGTTTTAGATGCAGAAAAAAGGAAAAAAAGAACAACAACGTTCTTCACAAGAGTGCAGGAAAAAGATTGAAAACATACATGATTCAACTAAAAATCAAAAGAAACACAACAAACAGGAACAACACCTTTATAAGAACCTCATGACAGGGCTAAACTCTCACATTTCAATAAGTAGCCTGAATATAAATGGACTAAATGTGCCACTGAAAAGATACAAATGGAAAAATGCATAAAATATAATGAAGCAACACTTATTGTCTCTAAGAGACTTGTCTCACCATAAAGGACATTCACAGAATCAAAGTAAGAGGATGAGAAGCAAAATTTCAGGCGAATGGAACACAAAAGAAAGCTGGAGTTGCAATTTTATCTCAGACAAAATACCCTTTAAACTATCAAAAATAAAAAAAATGAAAGCAGTGCCATTCATCAACAAGAAATATCCATCCTAAACATACATGCACCCAGCATAGGATCAACTTCTAGTCAAACTTAAAAAAGAGATTGACTCTAACACTGTTATAGCCAGGGACTTTAGTACCCCACTCACAACCCTAGACAGATCATCAAGACAAAAGATCAGCAAGAAGAACCGAAACCTCAATGAGACTCTTGAACAAATGGACTTAATTGATACCTACACAACACTCCACCCAATGACCAGAGAATATACATTCTACTCATCACCACATGGAACATACTCCAAGATCAACCACATCATTGACCATAAATCAGACATAAACACATTTCATAAGACTGAAATTTTGCAATGCACTTTCTCAGACCACAGTGAAATTAAAATAAATATCAACACCAACAAAGTTCCCCCCAAACCCAGAAAGACATGGACACTAAACAGCATAATGCTAAGCAACTCCTGGATCAACAATGAAATCGAAACAGAGATTAAAAGGTAACTGGAAGCAAAGGAAAATGAAGAAACGTTACCAAAACCTCTGGGATGCCATGAAAACAGTAGTAAGAGGGGAATTCATATCTTTACAAACACACATGAAGAAATGGAAAGGTCACAAATTAACAGCCTAACAGGTCACCTAAGGAAGCTGGAAGAGCAAGACCACCAAAACCCTAACTTCAGCGAAAGAACCCATATCATCAAAATAAAAGCCCAAATCCAGGACATAGAACACAAAAAGATAATACAAAAAATCAACAAAACAAAAAGTTGGTTCTTTGAAAGGATAAACAAGCTCAATGGTCCCCTAACCAGACTGATTGAGAAAAAGCTCAATAAACTCAATCAGAAACCCAAAAGATGAGGTCACAACTGACCCTGAAGAAATACAAAAGTTTATCAGAGACTAATACGTACACTTGTATGGAAACAAACTTGAAAACCTAAAGGAAATGGAGGACTTTCTGACATCACACAACCTCCCTAGGTTGAAACAAGAAGAAATTGAGACCCTAGATAGACCAATAACAATCAAGGAAATTGAATATGTCATAGGAAAACTATGTACCAAAAAAAGCCCTGGACCAGATGGCTTTCCAGCAGAATTCTACAAAACATACAAGGAAGAACTGATACCAATCCTACTGAAAGTTTTCTAGGTGATTGAGAAAGATGGAACTCTCCCCAAATAATTTTATGAAGCTAACATCACATTGATACCCAAGCCAGGTAAGACCCAACAAAGAAAGAGAACTACAGGCCAATATCTTTGATGAACATAGATGCTAAAATTCTCAGCAAAATGCTAGCAAACCGGATTCAACAACACATCTCAAAAATCATCCATTATGACCAAGTAGGCTTCATCCCTAGGATGCAAGGCTGGTTCAACATTCACAAGACAATAAACGTGATTAAATACATCAACGGACATAAAACAAAAACTACATGATTATATGATTACATCATTAGATGCAGAAAAAGCTTTTGATAAAATTCAGCACACCTCCTAAACCCTGGATCATCTAGGCATAGGTGGAACATACCTCAAAATAGTAAGAGCCATCTGTGAGAAACCCACAGAAAGCATACTCCTAAACTGACAGAAATTGGAACCATTTCCCCTGAAAACTGGAACAAGACAAGGATAACCAATCTCACTCCTACTGTTCAACATAGTTTGGTGAGTCCTAGCAAGAGCAATTAGAGAAGAGAAGGTGATCAGGGGTACCCAAATAGGAAAAGTGGAAGTCAAGTTATCTCTCTTTGCAGACAACATAATTGTATAACCTTGAAAACCCAAGAGAATCTGCCAAAAATCTCCTTGCACTGATAAAGGACTTTGGAAAAGTCTCAAAGTATAAAATAAATGTGCAAAAGACAATCAGATTTCTATATATCAATAATAAACAAATAGAAACCCAAATAAAAAGCACAATTCCATTCACAATAGCTGCAAAAGAAAACATGAAATACCTTGGCATCTTCCTAACCAGAGATTTGAAAGACCTTTACGATGAAAACTACAAAACACTGCTCAAATAAATCAAAGATGACACAAACAAGTGGGAAAATATTCCATGCTCATGGGTTGGAAGAATCAACATTGTTGAGATTTCCATTTTGCCTAAGATAATTTAATGTAATACCATCAAATTACCAGCAACATTCTTCTCAGACCTAGAAAAAGAATACAGGAATTCATATGGAAACATAAATGACCAAGAATAGACAAAACAATACTCAGAAAAAAAAAAAAAAAGCAAAGCAGGGGGTATCACACTCCCAGACTTTAAACTTTATTATAAACCTACAATAAACAAAACAACCTGGTACTGGTACAAGAATAGTCATATAGACCAATGGAATAGACTTGAGATTCCAGAAGCAAAAACTCAATTTCTCAACAAACTCATCTTCAACAAAGCCTTCACCACCCACTACTGGGAAAAGGAGAATCTAATCAGTATATGGTGCTGGGAAAACTGGCCGACCATATGCAGAAGATTGAAACAGAACCGTTACCTGTCCCCATACACAAAAATAACTCTAAGTGTATCACAGGCCGGGCTCGGTGGCTCAGCCTATGATCCCAGCACTTTGGAAGGCTGAGGTGAGTAGATTGCCTGAGCCTGTGGGTTCAAGATTCACCTAGGCAACTTGGCGAGACCTCATCTCTACAATAAATCAAAAATTAGCTGGGCGTGGTAGTGTACGCCTGTAGTTCTGGCTACTTGGAAAGCTGAGGTGGAAGGATCGCTGGAGCCCAGCAGGTCGAGGCTGGGGTGGGTGGCCGGGAGCATACCACTGCATTCCAGTCTGGGTGACAGAGTGAGACTCCAACTCAAAAAAAAAAAAAAAGAAAATGGATCACAGACCTAAATTTAAAACCTCAAACTGTAAGAACCTTAGAAAATGCAGGAGACATTCTTATGGATGTTGAAACTGGCAACCAATTCCTGATCAAAATCCAAAGTGTCCATGCCATAAGAGATAAGTTAGACAAGTGGAACCTCATTAAAATGGCAAGCTTCTGCAAAGCCAAAGAAACCATCAAGAGAGCAGGGTAATAGCCCACAGACTGGGAAAAAATATGTGCTTACTCCATGTCTGACAAAGGCCTAACATCAAGGATCTATAAGGAACTCAAACATGCTGAAAAGAAACAAAGAGCCCCATTGACATTTCTCAAAAGAAGACATGCGAGCAGCCAACAGATGCATGAAAAAATGTTCAGCCTCACTAGTCATCAAGGAGATGCCAATTAAAACTACACTGAGATACCACCTAACTCCAATCAGAATGGCCATCATCAATAACTCAAAAAATAACAGATGTTGGAGAGGATGTGATGAAATGGGAACACTTCTACACTGTTGGTGGGAGTGTAAACTCGTACAGCCTCTGTGGAAAACAGTGTGGTGATTCCTAAAAGCTCTGAAAATCAATCTTCCATATGGCTCCACAATCCCCCTACTGGGAATATAGCCAGAAGAACTAAAATCACTCTATAAAAAAGATACCTACACACATATGCTTATTGCAGCATTGTTCACAATAGCAAGAACATGGAACCAACCTTGCTAGCCATCAAAAGAAGACTGGATTTAAAAAATGTGGTATATATACACAATGGAATATTACACAGCCATAAAGAACAACAAAATCATGAACTTCACAGCAACCTGGATGGAATTAGAGTTTATAATGCTGGGTGATCTCTCACAGAAACAAAGAGATGAATATCACATGTTCTCACTCATAAGTGGGCCTTGAACAACTACCATAATACTATAAGAAAAGGACTGACAGTAGCAAGAAACTATGGGGGGTGGGGGGGGACCAGGGAGGTGGGATTGACAGTAGTCGATATCTTCCTGGGGTGGTGGGGCACACCTCAGCAACAAGAGTACTTGCACAATGAATATTTGTATACCTCACCCTGAATTGTAAAAGAGGGGGAAAAAAAAAGAAAGAAAATCTGTGCTAGGCAAGAAGGCAAAGGAACTGGTCAGAGTGTGAGAGTCTCTGCAAAAGTGAGTGTCCACAAAAACTCTCTCTCTGCATGAGTGGAGGTGTGCTGGTGGATGAGTATAAGTTCATCTAAAGGGAGTCGTGGGTTCATGCAACCAGGATTCCCCTCCAAAGGCGACTGCAATCCACCACCACCGTGAGATTGGAGCCCCTAGCCCGCAGGATCATCTTTCATTCTTGGGGCTCTCTTAAGAGGAGGAAACAGAGAACAGCTTCTCCTCACCACCTGGCACCTGCCCCATGCTATCACCTGCAGCATCAGGCTAGGCACTAACAGCAGGAATCATGGAGAAGGCAGGGCATGGACATCTGGAACAGAGCTCTACCACCAGTGAGGAGATGCTGAACAGCACCATCTTCTCTGTCTTGTGATCAGGCAGAGACCTGCATTGCCCTGGCCAACTCTGTCCAGCCTACAACCTGAGACCTAGAGGCTAAACCTGCACCCTGCTGGGATTGACCATTGGACTCAGAGAGTCAGAAACTTCTCCTCCACTTGGACCAGGCACAGACATGACTGATCTAAGTGGGAAATGTGACAGCAGTGGCAGTAGCACACTCAGATGAATCCCAATCTGACCCATCCTCCTCCCATAGTAGTCTGTGGGGTATCTGACGCATGCTGGAGCAACCTATCAGCCTGGACTGAGAGCAGAGAGATGAACTGAAGACCGGAGTTGCTCCCTAATATGGCTCCCTAATAGTAGCCAAAAGTGGCACCAGACAAAAGTGGCTGCAATGCTTGGGAAAAGAACCTAGAGTTACGGAAACGGTCACAGAATGTTTGTTTGTTTTTTGTTTTTGTTTTTGTTTTTGTTTTCTCTCTTTCTGTTTTTGTTTAGATTTTTGCATTTGCTGTGTTTTGGTTTAATGATTTCCTTTTTAGATTTTTTTCTGTTTGTGTATGGGTATTTTTGAGGATGAGTACATCAACAGGAGGTATTTTTTGTTTGCTATTATGATTGTCTGTATGGTTTGGGGGGGCTGTTTGTTTTTTCTGTCTTTGTTTCATTGTTTATTCTTTAGTCGGTTCATCTGTCTGTTTTCCTTCTTCTTTTGTCTCTTCACCCAGAGGATCTACATAAGGAAGAATAGGAGATTGAGCAAACAGAAGTAAAAGCTATCGCTCCATCACTGAACAACAGAATAAAGAATGGTTAAAGGAAAAAAAGAAAAAGGAGGAGGAAAATCTTCATAAATGAAGAAAAACCAAGGGAAGAAAATGGGTCCCAAACAGACCCCTGGAAAGACAACTGAGAATACAGACTTCAGAACTCAAACAATGAAGAGCCCCCAGAATTGTCCCAAACCACAAACCCAGATATCAAGATATTAATAGAAAGAATAAGTAGAAATTAAGAGACACAAGAAGAAAGAATGAAGGAGTTGATAACTGAGATAAGAGCAATAAAGACAATAAGGAATGAAATAAATAACAAACTGATAAGCATGGAAAGCAGAATAATCAAGCAAAAGAAAAAAAATCTCAGAGCTTTAAGACCAAAATATGGACTAACTCAAATTGTTAAAAACAAAGAAAAGAAGCTTTAAAAGACAAAACCCTCCAAGAGATAAGCAATCATATCAATGGTCAAGCATAATACTAGTTGGAGTCCCTCAGGAAAATAGACAGAGACTACCCTGGAACAAACATTCCATGAAATTATCCAAGAAACTTCCCTCATCTCATCAGTGATATGACCATTCAAACACAAGACACTCAGAAAAATCCTGCAAGACAAAAAATGAGAAGACGAACTGCTAGACACATAGTAATTCACTTAAAGTAGATATAAATTTAAAAAATCCTAAAGACAGTAAGAAAGAAAGGTCAGACTACCTACCAAGGAAAATCAATTAGAATAGCAGCAGACTTATCTACAGAAAAACTTCAGACTAGGAGAGACTGAAGTCCAATTTTCAAAGTTCTCATACATAAACAATCTCAACCAAGAATAACCTACCCAGTTCAGCTAAGTTTCATCAGTGACAGAATTAAAATCCTTCCAGGCATTCAATCTCTAAGAGTTTGCAACACCTCCAGACCAGCTCTAAAAGAAACACTTAAGAAAGTACTAAACACAAAAGAAAGAAAAAAAAAATGACCACGCCCTTTTCAAGAATGCAAGAAAAATATTGAAAACACACATAAATCAACTAAAAAATCAAAAGAAAGACAACAAACAAACATCAACAACAACACCAAACTCTATTAGAACCTCATGAAAAGGATAAACTCTCACATCTCAATAATTAGTCTGAATGTGAGTGGCCTAAATGCACCAATGAAAAGGCACAGAATGGCAAATTGGACAAAATATCATGATGCAACAATATACTGTCTCCAGGAGACTCATCTCATTAGAAAGGACACTCACAGTCTCAAAGTAAGAGGATAGAAAACAAATTTTCAGGTGAACAGAACACAAAAGAAAGCAGGAGTTGTGATCTTAATATCAAACAAAATATCCTTTAGGCTATAAAAAATTTAAAAAATACTGAATGTCACTAAATAATAATGAAAGGTTCAATCCATCAACAAGATATATCCATCCTAAACATATATGCATTCAACATAGGATCACCAACTTTCATAAAGCAGCTTTTTGGTGAACTAAAAAAATATATTGACCCTAACATTATAATAGCTGGGAACTTAAATACCCCACTCACAACCATAGACAGATCATCAAGACAAAAAATCAACAAACAGATCCAGAACTTCAATGTGACACTTGACCAAATGGACTTAATAGATACCTATAGAACACTCCACCCAAAAACCACAGAATGTACATTCTACTCATCACTACATGGAACGTACTCTCAGATTGATCACATCCTCAGTCAAAAATCAAGCACAAACAAATTTCATAAGATTGAAATACTGTCAGGCACCTTCTCCGATCACAGTGGAATAAAAATAAATATCAACACCAACAAAGTTCCCCCCAAACCTACAAAGACATGGACATTAAACAGTATGATGCTGAACAACTCCTGGGTCAACATGGAAATCAAAAGTGAAATTAAAAGATTCTTGTAAACAAATGAAAATGGGGAAACATCTTACCAAAATATCTGGGAAACCATGACAGCAAGCCTCTACTATCAACCACTGGGGAGAGGAGAAACTATTCAGAAAATGGTGCTGAGAAAACTGGCTGGCCACATACATAAGTTTAAAACAATACCCTCTACTTATCACCATAAATACAAATCAACTCTAAATGGATCAAAGACCTAAATGTAAAACCTCAAACTATAAGAACCTTAGAAAACGCAGGAGACAACCTTATGGAAATTGGAACTGGCAACCAATTCCTGACCAAAACCCCAAGTGTCCATACCATAAGAGATAAGATAGACAAGTTGGACCTCATCAAATTGACAACCTTCTGCAAAGCCAAAGAAACCATCAAGAGAACAGGGAGACAGCACGCAGGCTGGGAAAAAATTTTGACAACTGTATATCTGACAAAGGTCTAACATCTAGGATCTACAAGAAACTCAAATGTGCCAAAAGGAAAAAACAAAAAAAAAGCCCCATTACAAAGTGGGCAAAAGATATGAATAGACATTTCTCAAAAGAAGACACACAAGCAGCCAACAGATACATGAAAAAATACTCAGCCTCACTTGTCATCAAATAAATGCAAATTAAAACTACACTGAGATACCACCTAACTCCAGTCAGGACTACCATTATCAATAACACAAAAAACAACAGATGCTGGAGAGGATGCAGTGAAAAGGTAACACTTCTACACTGTTGGTGGGAGTGTAAACAAGCACAACCTCTGTAGAAGAGAGTTTGGCAATTCCTAAAAGATCTAAAAATCAATCTTCCATATGACCCACAATCCCGCTTCTAAGAATATACCTGGAGGAACTCAAATCACTCTATGAAAAAGACACCTGCACACACATGTTTATTGCAGCATTGTTCACAATAGCAAAAACATGGAACCAACCATGCTGCCCATCAAAAGAGGTCTGGATAAAATAAATGTGTTACATATACGTGATGGAATATACAAAGGACAAATTTAGGAACTTTGCAACAACCTGGATGTACTTAAAGTCTATAATACTGAGTGATCTATCACAGAAACAAAAAAGAGTATCACATGTTCTCACTCATAAGCTGACTTTGAACAATTATCATAATACTATAAGAAGGGATTTGGCAGTAATGGAAAACTGCAGGGGAGGGGGAGCACACCTCCTCAATAAGGGCACCAGAATGAACATTTGTATACCTAATCCTGAATTATACCCCACATCTTTAAAAGAAAAAAAGAAAAAAGAAAATCTGTGGTACATGGTTTGACAAGTGATTCTGTTTTGGGGGGTTTTTTGGTTTTTTTTTTTTTTTTTTTTTTGAGTCGGAGTCTCACTCTGTCACCCAGACTAAAGTGCAGTGGCTGCTCCCCGCCACTGCAGCCTCGACCTACTGGACTCCAGCGATCCTTCCTCCTCAGCCTTCCAAGTAGCTGGAACTACAGGCACGCGCTACCATACCCAGCTAATTTTTTGATTTATTGTAGAGATGAGGTCTCACCAAGTTGCCCAGGCAGGTCTCGAACCCACAGACTCAGGCATTCCACTCACCTCAGCCTCCCAAGGTGTGGATTACAGGCTGAGCCACCGAGTCCGACTGAAAAGTGATTCTAATGGTGACAAAGACAATGATCTTGAAGATGCAAGTAAAGACTTTGAATAAAATTGGTTCATAAAATTTGAGAGTGAATAGAAGTAAATCTGTCTTTGTATATTTTCACAGAAATTGTTTTAATGTGAAGCTAAATTAAGACATTAAACATTATGAGAAGTTGTCTTTGAATGTACATCTAAATCTTTACATTTATTTGTAGCAAATTTGACCAAAAAAATTTGTTTAAAGAATTTCTCACTCATAAAAATGGAGGATTACCTTATACTTCAGATCTCTCTCTCTATATATAATATACATGTTAATCCTACTGATTACCTCTGTAATTTATTTATATATTTATAATATATTTAATTAATAGATACTTGACATGCTAATAATTTGCCTAAAATATTATTCTCATATTTTGGTACCTATTTAAACTTCCACTTATTAAAATTATGTTTGAAGTGGGAACTCAAAACACCTGGAATTTACTTACAAAAAGTTGTATATTTATTCTTACCTGTTTAAACTTCAGTCATCCTGAAAGTACTCTCTGTTTGATGCAATACACCTATCAAGATGCTTTATCTGCTATTCAGAGCAGTTTTTTAACTCATCAATTTTAAAACCTTTTGGTGCTTCTGCCGTTTTTTGTTTTACTCCTTCCACATTAGAAAATTTTTCCCTTTGAGGACTTTTCCTCCGGGGGAACAAACAAGCAAACAAAAAAGTCACTTGGGGTGAGATCAGGTGAATAGGGAGGGTGAGGCACGGGGCTCATGCTGTTTTTGGTCAAGGACTTTGTACACTCAATACGGTGTGGAATGTAGGCAGGTGCACTTGTAAATCATCTGTCATGAAATAGGCAAATGCATTGAAAGAGTCTCCAAAAAAAAAAAAAAAATCATTGAAACCAAACACAGCCTCTCTCAACAATGCTAGTTGATACATTGATGCTCATGGGCTCCTAGAACACTTACCTAAGGGAAGCTTGTAGCACAAGGGGCCTGCCCTCCAAAAATAATTTCAGTTTAATAATTCCAGTTTTGGGTGGGATCACCCCACATATAAAAACAATATGCTATTTCTGAAATAAATTTTAAGAGAAAATTTATGTCATGCCCCCCCCCCCCCCCCTTTCTAGAACAACCAGCATTTCAAATCTCTCTCAGTACCGCTGTCACCTTTCCTTCTCTTCCATCTTGGTCACATGCCCTCTGCCTTTTTC
>CAUYQG010151569.1:0-35525 GCA_963574415.1 Tarsius wallacei | reverse complement strand
CAAGTACCCGGAACTACAAGCATGCTACTGCACCTGGCTAATTTTTGATTTATTGTAGAGACAAGGTCTCACCAAGTTGCTCAAGCTGATCTCGAACCTGTGGGCTCAGGCAATCCACTCACCTCAGCCTCCCAAAGTGCTGGAATTAGAGGCTGAGCCACTGAGCCTGGCTTGTCTTCTTGTTCCAAATAATGCTACCATGTGTTAGTATAAGTATCATTATTAGCTATGTTAAATTTATTTTTGGAACAAGAATGAAAATAAATAATTATAGTATCTGATAACAATCATGTAGATATTTTCAAGGCCACGAACAGAGTTTGATGGATATGAGTGACTTCCTTAGGTAACATAAATCTATTTCCTTGAGTATCATTATTCAATGAACAATTTGTCCACATAATTCCACTATTGTTTATTCTTATTCTTCTACATCATTTTCTGTCACAAAATACCATTCAGTGCTCTACTGAAACCTAGAAACCGGTTAATTTCTGCAGCATTCTCCTCATCAACAACTTAGATACTCTCTTAGAGAAGAAATAATGGTAGAGCTGGGTTGCTTTTTAATAATTTCACAAAGAAAACCAACCATCATTCTTTGCATTTCTAAAATACACAAACCATCTGTTTATGTTTTATGGATTTTTCCAAGAGCATTCATTTGTAAAATGATATTCTTATTTTCAAAATGTATAGTGTTTTGTGCTGCTTTGCACACAATGAACTAGATTACCCTTGCTGGTGAACTTCCCTTGAGGACTACAAAGGAGCACTTTGGGAAGCTCCACTAATTCCCAAGGTCTACTAGGGCACCACTTTTGAAATTACTTCTAAGATGCTTAGAAATAAAGAGCCTTAATGACTTACAGGAATAGTTCCAAAATGGCACCTTGGTGAGTCAGAAGTCTAGGAGTCAAGCTTGGAGTCAAGGAGTCAGTCTAGGAGTCAAGCTTGATTATTTCTAGACCATACTTCGTCTTTAACTGATCTTGTGACTGTAGGCAAATCGTTAACCTTTCTAGTTCTCAGTTTCTGCATCTGAAAAGTAGGAGGGTTGAATCACATAATCCCCAAGAGCCCTTTCCTGCTTCCAAAAATCATGATTCGCAAAAAGAGACTCAACCTTAATTTGTAGCAAAATCAGAGGATTACATGGTGATGCTGTGAGTGCATATGTGTGTGTGTGTGTGTGTGTGTGTGTGTGTGTGTGTGTGTATCATAATTTGTGTCATAATAAAACCATATATGTATTATTTGGCACAGACAGTACGAAAGATACTTCTCATTCACAGAATCTTTCACTATGTCCTTCTATGGAGCTGTTCTCTACTCCTTGCTTACTTAAAGTTCTTTTTATTAAAAGCTTACCTTTTGACTGCAACAGCAAAACAACTACCTCCCAAAAAGAACTTGCACAGAATCCCCAAAAGAAGAAAAGTAACCTTTTTCACCACAGATTAATGTATTTTATTGGCTATTATTGATCAAAGATTTGGGTAATGTCAGAAGAGATTTGAGACTCATGAAGTGGTATAATGTATATTAAGAAGTCTAACACAGTTGATACATAATAGTTAAATTTTAACCTAGGGTGTTACTTGGGCTTTCTAGGTTCTGAGGACCTCAGTTTGCAGTTCCAAAAAGATTGCCCGTACTGAAATTCACTGACATGAGAGTTTTTTCTAAGACTCCATCCAGAAGCTGCTTGTGAACGAGCTTATATCATTCCATATATCTATACTGAGAGGGCTCTGTCATTGGCCTTCATGTGTACAATGTACTAGTTTCTGCAGCTGCTGTAACATGACTGTCACTCCCTAGTAATATCAGCTCTGCCTGCAAACCTTCTAGAAGCATGAACGGTACTGTGACTGTGTGCTCTACTGCTTGCCTGATGTATTTTACAGGAAAAAAGCTATACTTGCTATCTTTTACTAGCATCTCCATCCCCGGACTAGGGCCTCTGAGAACACACCAACCAGAGGTTGCTAAAAACCCCTCTACCTCAGGGGAATATCCCAATGGTTGAGTCAGTACATACTTTGCAGAGAGTGGCTTACCAGGAAGTTACTCTCCTGATATCTCACAGATCAACTCAGACACTGCATGTGAAGGCTCCATGAATTATAAAATGTGTGAGATATTAAGACAGTAATTCCAGGTGTCAAAAGTGTCTATAATATGCTATAACAAGTAATAGCAATCACTCACATAGTATTTACCATAGGAACATAATAATGACTTCATTATTCAATCACTCAAGTAGTATTTACCATAGGAGCATAATAATGGCTCCACTCTTTAAATTACTACCGGCATTTTCAGATTATTGTCATCACCGTCATTGTTGTTGTTTTTGAAGGGAAAGGTGCTAAAAGTATTTTGTATCAACCACAGTTGATAATTTAACACAGAAATTAAAATTATACATTTCCCTGGGAAAATATGATAAATACTGGATTCTTTTCAAACTCAGTTTCAAAGAACAATGCGTCCTTTGCCCATGAATTAAATAAAAAGTAATTTCTTACTTTTTTCCATTTATGATTCTATATTTAAAATGTGAGCAAAAGTTCTGTATAAACAAGTGGAATTTTAACAAGTGAGTTGCAGAAAAATACAACTTTGGATGAAATCTATGGTGCAAGGTGAGCATTTATACCCACAGCATGCATTAGCAAGTTCCAACAAGTGCACTTGCAGCAAGAATTTCACTAACCTGCCCCTGTTTTCTTGTCAAACTAAAGTTTTGCAAAGTAATGACAATACCATTTGGTTCTTAATAGTAGAAAATGCAAGAAAAATATAAGTTGGCTAAAACTAGCATCCTGAGGACCCTGACTCAATGTTGATACCTTAGCTTCCATTGTAATATGAGTTACCAACCATTCTATCTGCTGGCAGTGAGTTAATTCCATCACAGTGTTGGCTGTGATACAGTTGAAGGGAAACTGGGGAGTAGAACATGTGAGTGCAAAGCTTGAATGGGAGGAGTCAGTGTTTCCTAGCACACAGTGTGCAGCCGTGTCCATCTGGCATTCTGAAGTAAGAAGCGCCAGGGAGGTCTACAGAATGTGCTTGATAGTACGTTCGAGAAAGAGATGTTCAGCAAGCAATACCTATTCATGTTTTTGTTTTATCACAATATCTATTAGCAACAGACCCCGGATGGAACAGGCTGGAAGTGTATTTTTCCAAAAATGGATTTTTGAGCCACATCCCACGAGGAAGGCAAGCAGCTGTCGCCACATGCATCTTTATTTTATAGCAATAAGAATTTCCAAATGACATCACGATCCTACAAGTGTCAGATGACCACTTTTCAGTAACCAAAGTGGAGATACGTATTTCTCCAGTGCATGATTCCAATGTTGCATTGTTTAATTCCATCAAATTATTTATGTCTATAATGTTTGGTATAAAATCCTAAATGCAACAACAAAAGCAACTTGAAAACACAGAAAATCATAAAGACATAAAGCCCCTTACTCCTATTGCCAAAAGATGATCAACCTTTTTTAAAAAAATATGTGGGGTACAGGGTTAGGAATACAATTGGTCGTTATACAGGCAAAGTTTGGGCCCCACTTTGGTCCCCACTTCACCTGGTTTGAGATCAGATACCCTTAGGGATGAGATGTACTGTCCCCTCCCAGGCAGTTTCCCAGTTGGTGAGTTGTTTTCAGTATTACATACATTTACATATTCAAATTATGTGTGCATTTTCCCAAAAAATATTGCTTACGTATTACCTCATAGTCAACTCTATTCATTTAGTGATGTCACATGGACATTTCCGCAGGACAGTACATATTTAGCTATCCCTTTTATATCAATTACACTTAAAAATTAGCTTTATGTCCAGATCCCAGCTTGATGATCATCCCAGCTTGATTTTCATCCAGATTAACAACCCACTGACCCCTCATTGGGACTGGCAGGAAGAGATTCAACTTCATGAGATCTCTTTCAGGGACACCAACACATGGTACCTGGTGCACCCAGAGGGCTTTCTTTCTCACTGTGAACCCATTGGCTACCTGATGGGCAGTGTGTAGGCAAAGCCTGCATCAGGTGCTATTTCCAGTAACCAGGATGCTTGGGATGCTGCCAGAATTAGAGAAGGCCAGTTCGTGTTTCAACTGAAATTGTAGACTGGAGCTCTGTTCATGTGAGGGCTATCAGGGACCAACCAACAACTGCCAGGAATGGATAGTAAATGACCAGCCCATTTGATAGAGCAGGACTTTGCTTGGAAAAATGTGATCAGTCTTAATTTTACACCTCTGCTATGGTCTGAATGCATGCAACCCCTCTAAATTTGTATGTTGAAATCCTAGCCTCTATATTTAGAATCGGAAAATAAGAGGTGATTAGCTTGGAAAGGCAGAGTCCTTATGAATGATCTTAGCACCCTTTTAGAAGAGGTTTCAGAATTCCATAATTTTTTCTTCTTTATGGTTGCATAATATTCCATTGTATATAAGTACCATATTTTCTTTATCCAGTCCATTTTTGATGGGCAGTGGGGTTGGTTCCATGTTTCTGCTATTGTGAGTAGTGCAGTTATAAACATGTGTGTGCAGATATCTTTTTTTGTACAAAACAATTTATGTTCTTCCAGGTATATTTTCAGGAGAGGAATTGCTGGATTGTATGGAAGGTTAATTTTTAGTTATTTTAGGAATCACTGCTTTCCATAGAAGTTGGACTAGCCTGCACTGTTGGATACCATCATGCTTAGTGATCTTTCACAGAAACCGAATACAGAAACGAAAACTGAGGTCTTAAATTGAATACTTCATGTTCTCACTCATAAGCGGTCCTTGGGCATTAATCCCATTAGAACAAGGAAGGGGTTGGCAGTCACTGGGCACTGCCATGAGAAGGAGGGAGGGAGAGGACACTTGGCATCACAAAGGGTACTGGGTCCTAAATCAGGGGAGTAAAGGCCAGTCGGAGGTCCAAACTTCACCTGTAGGAAGCCTGCTTGTGTAACTAATCCTGACTTGTAGCCCACATATCCTTAATTTTAAAAAAGAGGCCTCAGAAAGACCCTCACTCTTTCTATCATGTGAGAACACAGTGAAAAGTTGCCGTCTATAAACCAGGGAATAAGCCCTGTCCAGACACCTTGATCTTGAACTTCCCAGCCACCAGAACTATGAGAAATAAGTTTCTGTTGTTTATAAGCTACCACATTTATGGCGTTTTTTTTTGCAGCCTGAACGGACTAAGACAATTTCACTATTAGAAATGGCTGTCGTCAGAAAAAGACTGTTGTGGAACACAATAGCAGTGCCCACATTTTCTGTCTCAGAGCTTTTGCCCCCTTTTTGGCATCTATTCCCTCCCTCCTTCGGGTCCAAATTTTAAATGTGGTCTAGTTGCCCCAGAATCTCCAACTACCAGATAATCTACCAGCCATTTCTATGAAATTGTCATCCAAATATGCATGTTGTCATTCCCAACATGTTTTAATTCTCAGCTTAATCATCATCTCTATCAAATCTTTCCAACTCTCCACTTCACTCCTCAGCCCCCTGAGATGTTTTCATTCCTAATGTCAAGTACAGTGCCTGGCTCACAGAAGCACATCCAGAAATGTTTGCAGAACTAATGGTTAAGCAAGCGAAAGAGTGACTTTCAAGAAATCATGAATTGCTAGTGTGGCGATGGCAGGTTTTTGGTTCAATCCTTTCTGAAATCTCTCAAATTGAATGCACAGTGTTGTGCCTTTTGTGGAATCAGACCTGACTGAGCAGTACAGGGTTTTGCAGTATCCTAAGGCTGACAAAAGGCCTCAAGTTCAGCAGCCAGAGAAGCTTTGCGGCTGCTGAAGACTTGAGAAAATCTACTTTATTCTGATATTTTCTAAACACGGGAATTAAATAGAGCCTACGGCCATCCTACTGGTGTTGCCTGTCCTTTTTTCACAGGAGCAGGATGAAATCTGAAGCCCCTGTTTGCCTCTCAAAGGCTTAAGAACATGGAAGCAACTTCAGGTTTTCAGTTTCCACAAGGCAACGTGAGGGAATGCAGGAGACAATAGTAATGCACACCGCTTTCTCTGATGAACCCTTCTCTAAACTCTGGTTCCAATGACTTGAGAGTTATACATTTGATTTGATGGGTCTGGCAGTGACCCAAGTCATCCACACCCTTCATCCACTATCCATTGATGGTATTATGCCTAGCATCTCACCTACATTAGGACAGTGTCTAATCCTTCCCAAGAATACAAGTCAATCAGGTGGCCAGGACAATGTCTTCTTCAGTCTTATTTCACCTGCTCCTAGAAATGCACCTAGTATATAAGGTAAGATAAATAATTTCCTTTTCTTAATGCTCTGAAGCCTGTCTTCTGCCTCCTGCAGAGAAAACATCAAGTCTAGGGCACACATGGCATTTAAGAAAAAATAGGTAGCTTTTATTTTTTGTTAGTTTATTTATCAGAAAAAGCAGTTATTCCTGATGTTACCATAATTGACTTCTTTTTTAATAGTTATTATTCTGTTTTAAGGAAATAAATATTGTGGCATGTTTTAAGGCAAATAACCATTCAATAGTCTTTGTAGGAGTGACATCACTGTGCGTATAGAGTAAAATAACCTCTTAACCAAGAATACTTAATTATCCTTTACCTCTTCTTCCTCTGTCCTTGCTCCTCTGTGCACCCTGGGAATTTCTTATGGATTTGTAACTTGTAATCTTGGGCCTTTTAAAAACACGAGTTAGTAATTATGGACATAGATCATGCTTTAAAACACAACATGACAAGAGCTCTAAAGAGACCCTGGAGATCCCAGTCTCATGAACAATTCTAGCGAGGTCTCAACTGGAGACAAGAGAAGCCAGGAGGTTTGGGGGCTGGGCAAGGTCTCTGGGGGGGGGGGTGGGTGGGTAGGGAGGGTAGATTAAGGCCGTGAAACTAAGGCAGAAGGAGATTAGGGGGCCAGGCAAGATATCAGGGAGGGTAGATGGAGGCCATGAAGCTAAGGCAGCAGGAAGTGTCTTGTAAAATTTGAAGGAGGAAATAGGGGTAGAAAATTGAAAGAGAGAGATGTCTCTTCTTCAACTCAACTCAACTCTATACTCAGAGAAAAGATGTATGAGAAGAAGAAAATGTTACCAGAATATATATGTTTATATGAATTAATCTGGTTCCTATAGTAATCATCATTCATTTCTTAAATAATAGCTCCATTTTTTAGGAATCAGAACTATAAACGTACTAAGAAGCAGAAGAGATTGAATACCTGAGTGGGGAAATATGACTTTTACTTACTCTCAGGTCTTGTTACTGAAAACAGTAGTTTTCTTGTTACTGAAGAAAACAGTAGTTTTCAGTAGTATATATATTCTTTAACCTGAAACTTGTCAGCAAATAATGTAAGATTTTAGAAACTGTCTCAAAAGTGATCAGAGCATATGGACAGCTCTCTACCTGGTGACAATACTCATTTACCTTTAGCATTCATGTAGGTTACTTATACCTCTTAAACCAAGACAATTGCATTGTTTTTTATTTTAGTTTGATGAAAAAAATGGTTTTGTCCTTCTGGACTTCAAATCTGTCCTCCTAATGTTGGAGAAGAAAACAATTTTTTAAATTTCTCAAAATACTGCTTTTTACCTGAAGAACTATAAAATGTAAATCTAATAATAAAAAAATTAAGGGCAAAAGACCACTGGAGACATTTTCTAATTCAAAGGCAACATCTAAATGATATAATAACATGAAGCTTTCTCTGTAATTTTATGTTGAAGAATCTATTCTAGCTAATTAGAGAGTTTTTTTTATAAAACTTGGAGAATTTTCATAACAAAACATTTGTTCTGAATAATATAATTTTGAGAACATTCTTTTTTTATTGACAGTACTCTGGTCTCACAAATGTTTCCGTAGATCAATGATTTCTGGTAAATAGATAGAAAAACTTAACTTTATAAAACTCTGCAAGTGGAACATCACCTCTTTAATGTAGTCATTGTTTTCCCAATTCTTTTAGTTTAATGTATTATATGTGAAGAGATTTTCCCCACAGTAACAAGATGTACTTATGGTGTTTTTTGTTTTGTTTTGTTTTGTTTTGCTGCCTACAGAAGCAAATAGAAATATAAATTTTGAAATTATTTGGAAATTTAGGAACATGTGGCTAGCAACAAGTCAGTGGCAGATAAATTCTCCCTTTTTAATTTATTTCAGATGCTGACAATACATAAACATGAACCAAGCCAGAACTGTCATAATTCTGAACCCCAGATGGACAGAACAACCGGTGAACATCCAATTTATTTATAGTACAGAAATCATTAACACTTGAAAAACAAAAAGGCAACTGCTGTATATTCAACCATGTAATGACCATGTTAGACAGAAGAATCACACATTCAACTCCATCATTCTTAAATCAAAAGCTGGACTGTGGAGATTATGACTGCATTTGGAAGATGAGGGAAAAATAACACTTTCAAAATTATAGCACAAAAAAGATGATTCAGCTGCTGCCGTTACTCTCCAGAACAGCAAAGTTCCATTCTGGAGAAAGCATAAAAGAAAAAAAAAAGTTCAGTAGAGAAATATTAACATGAATCAGATGACAATAAAAAGAGGACAGGACCTTCTTCCTGTTTCATTCTCTTTCTTCCATGGTGGACATCCTTTGTTCATAGCCAATTTTCCTTTTCTCAGAATCACAGTGTTTCCATCTCCTCTGAATATTTATTTTTTCTTTACACACTTTCTCGTTATTATGTGATCTTCCAGTTGTCATGTGATCTGTCCCCCTCTCCCTTCCTTCCTGTTTGTCTTTTTCTATTCTTCCTCTTTGTCTCTGCAGAAGTAGGACCCTTGGAGGGAAGCTCTAAGAAAATTGTTTTCCGATCAAAAGAAGGAAGAACCTTCTAAGTCCGAGCACTATTTTTGAAACAGACGTGTACAACTTTTCTGGGACTGACTCCTTTGCTTTGAGAGATGTGCAAGAAGACAGAGAGGTCATTCTCTGAAAAGTTGTAGAGAAATCTTACACTGAATAAGAGCTCAAATTCAGTGACCTCTAGCTTCCCTTTCAGTGCTACAAGAAGATGCTTCTGTAATTCTTTCTCTTGACCAAAGCAGACTGAGAAACTTCCCACGATGTCAGATCACTCAGCACTGTTTGCGTCATTCAAGTCTGTCTTTCCCTTTGACTAGGAAAGTGGGAAAACCTTCCAGTTGTCCAGTAAAACAAGTCCTTGGTGGTGCTCAGGTTAGACTGATTATTTCTGTTTTGTTTCTCCATCTTAATTTTACCATCAGCTCTCCCTTTCCTTCTCTCCCTTGCTTTTTCTCTTTTTCCTGCCACGTTCCATCTCCTGTCCTCCTCTCTCTCCTCCTCTCCCTCTTCTTTTTTTTCTTCCTTCTTTATTTCCCACCCCACTTTTCCCTCTTCTTCTCTGCAATCCTCTTCTTGCCACAGAAGGTTTGTTTTAGGCCTGGCCATTCAGCCCCAGGACTCGAGTCATTAGAGAAGGAAAGGAGATACTCTCTGGCCTCCCCCCTGCCCGCCCCTCCTGCCATGCCCCTTTTGCCTTTAAATATTGATGGGATCACACGAGCCATCTCCTGGCGTAACCGTGGCTGGCACTCTGCAGGGGCGAGGGGAGCCGCGAGTCCAAGGCAGGTAGGAGACTTGGACGTCTTTTCCTTCTATCTGTTACTTGCTCCTCTGTCGTCTCTGAACTTCAAGCTGTCAAGGATAGAAACCGCACGAGCGTGTCAATAGATGCGCTGCCCGGGGAGATGCTCACTTCCCGCGTGAGGGGCACGTTTTTCTGAAGCTTATTGGAGGGTGCAGAGGCTTCTCTGGCAGCAGGAGGAGAGGTCGGCTCCTGTTCACCAGAGGAGCCACCGCACAGCCAAGATTCTGGGCACGGATACCCTGATGCTTCTGAGTAGAAAGAGGAAATTCCATTAGACGTGGGGCTCTCCGCTTTCAAACATTGCTTATTCGCAGGCATCCTGACCAACGGCATCCGCGGCTACCTCGCTTATTGGTTTGATGGTGCCTCAAATAAGGCCAGCATGCTTTCTGGATTTCAGTGCAGCAGCAGATCCTGGAGAATTATGAGACAGCGGAGTGCCTGAATGTGGACCACTTAATTATGTGCCACATGTCATCTCAGAGTGGTTCTATTTATAGGGAGACTTTATTTTTAAAAAGCTTATATTTCAAAGTGGGAGGTGATACAGATCATTTCTAGGCTCTCTAATGAGCTTTAAAATGTGACTCAGCGGAGCTGTAAATTTGGCCTGGCTTCAAATGGGTCACGTTTACATCAAGATGGGAAAGAACACATTAATGGCTCAAAAACAAGCACAGGGGGTGAACATCTGAGACTGCTCTTGGTCAGTGAGAGTGTGTGTGTGTGTGTGTGTGTGTGTGTGTGTGTGTGTGTTACACCCATGCTCATGTGTTGGGGGAAGGGAAGAGAGCTAGCTTATTAGAAGGCCCTTGGCCAGGTGTAGTGGCTCATGCCTGTAATCCCACTAATTTGGGAAGCAAAGGTGGGAGGACCACTTGAGCCAGGGAGTTTGAGACCAGTCTAGGTGACTTAATGGGATCTTGTCTCCCCTCCTCCCCCTACCTGCCCAAAAAAGTTTCCTCAGTCTCTTGTAGGCAGAATGACTTCCTTCCTGCTTTGGTTATGGTGTGAAGTATGACTGAAATTGGGATCCACTTTTTTTTTGTCTTCACTAGTGAAGGCAGGAATGAATTGAAGCTTGTAAATAATTTGGGGAGACCTGGAGGTTTATGCCAAAGTACCGAGTTCTGTTGTAAAAGCAACTGTGGCCCTCCGTCACCTGGAGAGGCAGGCTGTGTGTCCTTTCCCCTTCTGTCCCACCCAGCCCACATTCCACCCACGGAGATGGATCTCAGTCTCTAACAATTCAGCTGGAGTTGCAGAGACTGCTTAGTGTTGGCACAACACCAGGTCTCTGGGGGAAGTCGTGATTGGGGCATCTGTGGAAACAGCCTCCGTAGCACGACTGTCAGCTGGTCAGATGCTCCTGTCTTCTGGGTCTGGCTGTGGTGCTGGGGAGAGAGCTGTGTGTTTCTCACTCCCTGGCGGTTCTCCCTCATCCTGTCTGCTTGCTTGGGCTTCTACACTCAGCCTTAATCCTACACCTCCTTTCGAGTACAGGCTCTAGCCAAGGTTGGACGATCACCCTGACCCCACCCACGCGGTCCCACATCTCCCCATGAGTCTCCATACAGTGCCTTGCACTCAGGTTTGCAGAAGCAAACACAGACCAGCAGCAATTTGAAAAATCAACCAAACAATAGCCAAGAGATTGCATGCATTTTCAAGATCTAGCACAATACACTTTATGAAAATAACAATGAAAGATTCAATGCAATCCAAACGTCTGCAGCAAAATACCACTTATTGAATTTTTTAAAAAACCATTAACTTCAGATATGGTTTCAAGGCATAGAGTATCACTCTGAAAAGATCGAATTGTACCTGATGGGTTGGGTTGTTATTAATGAGTTGGTTCCCTATTGTTTGCTTTTTAATACTGGCAAAAAGAAGAATTAACCTGAATATTAGTTTGTATATTAGACTATTATCCTAAATAATGTTATGGAAGTAACAAGAATTACTACTAATAATAGCATCCCGTTATACTTGTTCAGGGATTATGAATTCTGTGAGAGCAAAGGGTGTGTTTAATAGGTGCTTAGTAAGTATTTACAGAATGTTAAATGTTTTTCACATATATGCTCTCTTGATTCTCTTAACAATTCAAGAATCCTGTCCAATTCACATCTAAATCTTACACATGTCTGGTACTACACCTGATACATAGTCGACACTCAGTGAATATTTGTTGGCCGAGGGATTAGAAAGGCAGGTTTAATATCTGCTTTGCGAATTCAGAACCTGATCTATGACCGGATCGTCATCCAACTTATGGCAACCTTCTACAAGAGCAGACATTATCTATTTCTACTGAAAACAGATAATAAGTCAGATATTTTACATTAAATGTGTGCAAACTATGATCCCAGACCAATTTTAGATGCTGCTGTTTCCAAGTCTTTGTCATGAGATTGCTGGAAAGGTAGAATTTTCTGTGCTAGTCATATATTTATGGAGCATTGAAACTGGAGCAGCAATATTTGGCTACTAAGAGGAATTCAGCCTAAGAATCGACATTTTACATATTTGACATTGACGCTGGAATGGTTTTCCAAACCATTATCTAAACTGTTGTTGATAAGCATTTCTGTTATTTGTCACATAACTATCAGGGGAGATGGCTGTGCACCTGTAGTAGTGACAAGGACAAGGACAGACACTTGGGGGCTTGCTGTGTGAGCAACTGCTTTGAACCCTTGTGCCTTCAAGAGCAAACTTGAGAATGTGAGAAGGGTACTACCTACCTCAGCTGTAAGTGTGAAGAAGACACTGAAAGCACTTCATAAACTAGAAAGCTCCATGTAGATGTTGGTTGCTATTATTATCTGTAAAATTTGATGTCTTATCTGAAAGTAGAAGTCATAAACAAACAAAAAAAGTTTGTCTGAGGGCTGGGCACAGTGGCTCACACCTGTAATCTCAGCAATTTGAGAGGCTGAGGCAGAAGGATCACTTGAGCCCAGCAGTTTAAGACCAGCCTGGACAACATAGTGAGACCTCGTCTCTATAAAGAATAACAAAAATTAAGACTGGATGCAACAGCTCATGCCTGTAATCCCAGCACTTCGGGAGGCCAAGGTGAGGATTGCTTGAACCCAAGAGTTTGAGACCAGCTTGGGTAACATAGTGAGATGTCATCTTTAGAAAAAAATCGAAAAGTTAGCCAGGTGTGGTGGTCCATGCCTGTAGTCCCAGCTGCTCAGTATTACTTGAACCTAGGAGGCTAAGGCTTCAGGGAGTCAGGATTATGCCTCTGTACTCTAGCCTGGGTGAGTGAGACCCTAACAACAACAACAACAACAACAACAACAAACTGGTTTGAGAATCAAATGAGATAATTGGAAATATATTTAGAAAAAGACAAGATGCTTCTCTATTCCATAATGAAATGGTTATTAAAATGATCTCTTCAAGGGCATCAATATCTTTTTCATATGTCTCAAAATGAGCAGATTTTCTTGCAGAGTTCCAAGGCACTGGCACAAATGAAATAATTATTGCTATTACTTGCTTATTGAGTGCTACAAGCTGCTTCTTCAATATCATTTCTCTGTGAAGCAGTAGGCATGATTTAACAAACAAACAAAAAAAGCCATCTGAGTTACAAAACCCAAATGCTGAATGGGTTACCTGTTTCCTTAGCATCACTTATGCTTTTTAAAGAGTCAGTAACTGCCAAAGCCAGCCCCTTAGAACGTACATCACTGTAGTTGGAGCTTTGGAAGGAGCAAGGTAGCTAGAAAAAATGAGCAAAACACAGCTGGAAAGCTTCAAGGCTTCAAGGAAGGAAGTGTATGTTTCCTTGAAGGCCTTGCTTATGAGAAATAAGGCCGGGAGCAATGGCTCATGCTTGTAATCTCAGCTCTTTGGGAGGCTGATGTGAGAGGATCGCCTGAGTCCAGGAATTTGAGAACAGCCTGGGCAACATGACAAAATCTCATCTCTACGACAAAATCTCATCTCTACAATAAATAAAAAAAATTAGCCAGGCGTGGTGGCGCGCACTTGTAGTTCCAGCTACTTGGAAAGCTAAGGCGGAAGGATCGCCTGAGCCCCGCAGGTCAAGGCTGCGGTAGCTGTGATCATGTCACTGTACTCTAGCCCAGGTGACAGAGTGAGACTCTGGAAAAAAAAAGAAAAGAGAGAAATTGGAAAGTCAGACAAAATCTGTAACAAACATGTCATTTGAAACCCAATTGAGTGCCAGTGACATTTTTTAACAGCTAGAAAATTCTTTCATGAAGAACTTTCAATTATGCACAAACATAAACTGCAATCACTGGTTAGATTATATCGTATTTACGTTTATAGCTTCCCAGGTAAGATTAAGCCTCCGGCTTCCAGAAGCAGATGTAGGACATTGTTTTTGTGAATCACATCTCCCCCATCCTCACTGTCCCTGAGCATGACAACAGTTCTGTCACCCTCTGAGGTCTTTGGGAAAAGCTGTTGAAGAGTCAACACCACCAGCTTTGCTGGTCAGCAGGAAGTGGGCGAAGGAGAAGCAGGGTTTGGGCTGCCACTGGTCCCTGCATTACATTTTATCTCAGTCTCCCTTGCTGATCAGACTTGGCGGTTGGGGGCTGGCATGCTCTTGTCCATACACATGCAGCTCCACAGTCACAGTAGAATCCCTGCTTAGAAGGACAGGCACGATGGACATCAATATGGCATCATGGATTGCAAGGCCAAAGATCTGTAAACACTTTTCTATTATGAGAGCTGGCACCTCGGCCACTGGCATCCTTCAGAGGGCTGAGGACAGGTAGCCTCTTTGGCTCTGAGGACCTAGGCTCCATTCTCCTTCTCAATAGCATTCAGGAACCATCGCAATCGCAGCAAATTTTATTATGTACAGAAATTACTTTTCAATTCCGTGAAGATGTGTTTGTGTGTGTAGACTACATGGAGGCAAGCCCATTTTTGATTGGCCATATCATTGAAGTTAGTGCTACTATGTAAAGTTGATTTTGTTTTCTTGAACTTGACTCTGTTGGACAATGTCTGTCTCCCTCCCTGCCTTCAGGACCCTTTCTGAATTAGCTCCAGGAATCCCTCCCAATTCAAGTAAGTGGCAAGTCTCATAACCCACCCCTGACTCCAAGAATTGACTGTTCTTATCTTTGAGTCCTTGGTCCCAGGTCCTGAAAATCTTAATTTTCTGCAGGCATTTCACAGGCCTCAGTCCCCTCAATATCGTGGATTCCCCCTCTTCCCGAGATTTGATAGCCCTCCGATTCCTCATTTCCCAACATCCCTCATCGTTTTTATCCACTGTGCTCTCCAGGTGCTCTGGTCCATGTCAAGCACCCACTTAACCTGTGCCATTACATATGGGGGTTTTGTTGTTGTTGTTGTTGTTATTTTGAGTTGTAGTCTCACTCTCACCCAGGCTGGAGTGCAGGGACACGATCACCGCCACTGCAGCCTTGACCTGTGAGTTCAGGTGATTCTTCTGCCTCAGCCTCCCAAGTAGCTGGAACTATAGGTATGCGCTGCTACACCAGGCTAATTTTGATTTTGTTTATTTATTTGTTTATTTATTGAGTCGGAGTCTTACTCTGTGCCCAGGCTGGAGTGCAGCGGCATACTCATGGCCACAGTAGCCTTGACCTGCTGGGATCAGATGAGCCTTCTGACTCAGTCTTCCAAGTAACTGGGTCTACAGGTACGCACCACCATGCCTGGTTGCTGTTTGATTTATTGTAGAGACGAGGTCTTGCCATATTGCCCAGGCTGATCTCTAACCCCTGGGATCAGGCAATCCTCTCATCTCCACCTCTCAAAGTGCTGGGATCACAGGTGTGAGCCACCACACCCAGCTTGTTATGATTTTTAATCCATTTACAATTGTAAAATCATTGCATCAACATGTAGATGAATCTAGTCTGAGCTAAACAGGCTAAGTATGTTTGAAAATTTGGTTTAATCAGCATACAGGGTACCACTTAGAAAACAGAAAATGTCTTTCCATTTATTTGTGTCTTTTTAAATTTCTTTAGTTTTTCATTTTTGGGGGTACCTAATAGTTGTTCATATTTACAGGATCCCTAAAATATTTTGAAACACGCATGCAATGTATAATAATCAAATCAGGGTAATTGTAGTATCCATCACTTCAAACAATTATTATTTCTTTGTGTTGGGAATATTCCAAATCTACTTTTCTAGCTATTTTGAAATATACAAAAAATTTATTTCAGCAATGTTTGGTAGTTTTCAGTGTATTTCCAAGTATTTTATTCTTTTGTTGTTATTGTAAATGATATTGTTTTCTTAATTTCCTTTTTGGATTGTTCATTGTTGGTGTACAGAAACACAACTGATTTTTGTGTATTGATGTTGCAGCCTGCAACTTTGCTGAATTTGTTTATCAGTTCTAGCAGACTTGTGGAATTTTAAAAATAGTCTATTTATAAGATCAGGCCATTTGTGAAGAGAGATAATTTTACTTTTTCCTTTTCAATTTGGATGACTTTTATTCATTTTTCTTGCCAAATTGCTGTGGCCAAGACTTCTAGTATTATGTTGAATAAAAGTGAATCGTCTTGTTCCTGATCTTAGAAGAAAAGCTTTCAGTTTTTCACCGTTAAATATGATGTTGCTGTGGGCTTTTTAAAGCCCTTTATTATGTTGAGGTAATTGCTTCCCATTCACAACTTGTTGAGTGTTTGTATCACAAAAGGGTTTGAATTTTGTCAAATTCTTTTTCTGCTTCTATTAAGATGATCATGTGCATTTTAAAATCTCTATTCTGTTACTAAGGTATATCAAATTGATTAACTTCCATATGTGAAATTATTCTTGTATTCCAAGGATAAATCTCCCTTGATTGTGGTATATGATCCTTTTAATGTGCTGTTTAATTTTGCTTGCCAGAAGTGAAGAGACATTTCTCCAAAAAGGACACACAAATGGTAGGTCTATGAAAAGATGCTCAAAGTAACTAATCATCAGGGAAATGCAAATCAACACTACAATGAAATATCATCTCATACCTGCTAGGATGGCCATTATTAAAAAAAAATAAACAAACAGAAATAACAAGCATTGGCAAGGATGTAGAGAAATCTTGGCATCCTTATATATTGTTGGTGGTAATGTAAAATAGTGTAGCTGCCATGGACAGCAGTATGGAGGCTTCTCAAAAATTAGAAATTAGAAACATTATCCAGCAATTCTAGTTAATTATCCAAAAGTATTGAAGGTGGGATCTTGAACGGATGTCTGCAGCATGTTCGCTGCAACATTATTTACAGGAACCAAGAGGTGGAAACAACTGAAATGTCCACCGATGAATGAGAGGATCAAGAAAATGAGGTATGCACAATGCAATGAAAATGACTGAGTCTTGAAGAAGGAAGTCCTGTGATATGTCATGAAGGAATGAACCTTGAATATACCATGCTAAGTGAAATAAGCCAGTCACCGAAGAACAAATGCTGATGATTCCACTTATATTGAGCATCTAAAGTAGCCAAACTCACGGAAGCAGAAGTAAAATGGTGGTTACCAGGGGCTGGAAAGAGGATGAGGTAGTAATTACTGTTCAATGAGTATAGAGTTTTAGTCATATATGATAAAAAAAAGTGCTGGAGATCTGCTATACAACAATGTGCATATAGTTAATAATGCTGCACTTTACAATTAAAAACTTGTTAGAGGGTAGATCTCGTCTTATGTGTGTTTGCCTGGGGAAAAAGGCTTGAGACTTGTTGGTGATGGTGGTAGGGGAAGTGAGTGTGGTGGTTGTTGTTGCCATAATTGTCGTTTTATTTAAACATGTAGGGTGTTATGATTTATCAAAAACAAAAGTTCTATTTTTCACAAAAAAAACCACTTTTTAACATTAGCAAAGTTTTACTTCAATTTTTCTCTGCTCATAAATGACTCTCGAAAACTGACGACTCTGAAGGCAGCTTGGATGCCCCTGAGAGTTTGTTTTGTACATCTCTAGGACCAGATGAGCTGCTCAGGATGTCCCCACACTGTGAGAGGGTGGAAGGGGTGGGCTTGGAACAGATGAATACATGCATGCCCAGCTCTGCCCTTGGGCTGCTGGCTCCCAGCCAGGCACTCAGAGCTTCCTAGGTAGTTAGTCAGACTCTGCCTGTGGTGGGGAAGGATGATAAAAAGTAAACTCTTCTCTCAACCCAGAAACCCTCTGCACTTTGAGTATTGAATGAGCTTTAAACTAGAATGTGATGCTTGTCACAGGCCATCTGCTTAAGGGCTCTGAAAGAAGAAATGAATTCTTACTCTTTTATACAGCTGAGCAGGTATAGTCCATTACATCCATGTTTCCAAGATAAACAATAACCAGTCCTCAAATAAGAAGCCTTGATGGCACCATTTGTCACACATAGTTCATCCTCACTTTACCTGATTGGGTAGCGAGGCACCCATCTGTGTTACCTCATTGGCCTGCAATTTGGAAAAGCAAACTTCTCCTGAGTGTGTGACAGCAGGTAGTTTTGCAGCTGGGAGCAAGGTGCCCACTGAAGTCAGGCTCCTTCACTTCCCCAGAAACCAGAGGGTTGGGATGCTATCTCCTTATGGTTTACATTTCAAAGAGGTGGGTGGATCTCAGGTCCTTGAGGAAGATATTCCTGGGTCTTTAAGCTAAGGAAGGCCTGTCTAGTCCTCAAAATAATTTCTAAACATTTCAAACAGAAGAGAAAGTACTGACAATGACAAGTTTTCTAAAGCAAGCATTCTGGGAAAAGGGGGTGGGGTGGGGGAAATCTCTTCTTTCACTTTCAAGGGCAAGAGTTAAAGCCTCTCGTTTTTCCTGTGTGCTTGTCCTTACACTCTAGCTGACAACTTGGAACTTCCAAGGCAGCCTGGGCATGTGCAGGGGTGTGTGAGGGAACATGCAGAGCCTCAGGTTTCCAGAGGGCACCTGTGGCTGGCAGTGGGGGGCATTGACCCTTACCTTCTCCCCACTCTAGGCACAGGGTTGAGGGGAGGTGGGCCGGGAGGGATTTCTTGACCTCAGCAGCCCTTGCCTCTCTAAGAGAGCTTTTTGACATCTCAAGCAGCATCATATGCCGAGGCCTTAGCTGTGCTCAATTTTTAGTTAAATAATGATAGTAACTGCTGTGTGTTGTGTGTGAATGTGTGATTTGTATGTGTGTGTGTGGGGGGGGACCTGGAACTTTTCTTTCAACGTTAACTTTCAATGCACGCGTACTTTGAGTTAACATGAGTTTTTTTAAGTAAAGACTAGACTTGAATCCTACCTGAAGCTGTCTTTGTAAGCAATTTGCTTTTTTATCCCAACAAGTTAAATTTCTTCTATTCTATTAACTGGTTTTTCCTAACTCAGTTGAGTCCTAAAAAGAAGGTTTTTAAGTCAACACTTGTTAGACCAGCCAACTGGTGAGAATAAACCTTGCTTTCATCTGGATGAGAGCACATGATAGCTATGCCTGGCCCTAACATCCTTGTTACTCAGCACTGCACCCAGATCTGTTGCTCAGTTAAAGCATTTAACCCAGACTGGGGATAATAGCAGGTGTGTGTATCATAAGATGAGCTCGAGTTACATCGCCTTCACCTACACACTCGGCTTCACTGTGTCTGGCTGTCATCACCACTGGTTCTTGATTTTCCACAGATCAAGCTAAGGCAGACAGCAGTTGTGTGGGACTAACAATGCACATTGCAATGCGCAAAGCCCCCACCAAACAGGACGAGCTGTTGTTAGGGAGACGGCCGTTATGAAGTTCTACTCTCTGAACTGGTTTGAATTTCTCAGTATGAAATAAATATATGTGGGCGTTAAAAAAAATGGCCTGAACTACTATATGCTATCCTGTATCGAGTTCGTTTAGTAAAAGCTTCAAGCAGTTAGCAGGTATTTAGTTACCAACAGTCTTAAGGACAATATTAAATTTCTAAATTGTTTTAGGTCGGCCATTAGAAAATGTAACTGTATTCTTTACATTAGATCCTGTGACCATAAAGCGCTTTCATTCTTATTCATTTATAAAGTGCACCCAAAATTTATTTGCATTTCCCTTCCAAAGGTTAATTCTTTCTCCTCAATACCAGTGCACTGCCTTTTAGTTAAGGTACCTTTTTTAATGTCATTGAAGAGAAGTTTTAGCAATTCATAGCCTTCCTTCCAATCCCTAGTCTTCTTCTGCATTTGATTGCCCTACCAATAAAAATTAATTTTCAGGCAACGAAACAGTAACCGGATAATGCTCAGAAAAGAAATGAAATGAGAAATATGTCTGATATTGTAATCTGTCTATATATTGTAGCTCCACATAGATTTTAAGTTTCCCAAGACAGGGCTTATGTTTTCCACATTTATCTCTCACAGTGACTAGTAAAGTGTCTAAGACTCTACTTTGTCCAGTTAAATGCTCAATAAATGTCATGTTAACTAGAAGAAGAAATATACCAGAGATAGAACTCCAGTCAGTCCTTCAATATAAAGAGGAACTCTCTAAAAATTAAGGAAGTTGTGATGGCAAATTTCAAGATATTTAATTTACTAAAATGAATTGAATAAGCTTATTAGAACACTTGTCAGTGCATTCTATTATTAGCATAATACATTCAGCAAGCACATCTATTATTCAGCTTTCTGGGAAGGACAGAGAAAGAAAAATAGTAGCCTTCAATTACTTACTCCAGGCTTATTGTAATTTTACTCAGGTGACCATTTGTTTTTTGACTCTACGTTAGCTTAGTACTATAATAGTTGACTTAAATATTCTTTTGTGTCCTTTGAGGACAGAATTCATTCAATTTTTAGATAAGAAGTTGATTTTATATTTATTATTGGTACATATTTAAAAGTCTCAAATGATAGTTCAAGCTTTAAGAAAGAGTTGAAGGATGACTTGAAGGCTTGAAAAACTGATGTCGTAACTATATTATTAGTATAATAGATGCACTAGTTTTCTTCTGCATCCTTTCACTAAGGAAATTGTTCTTCCTATTTATACGTGACAGTCTTCTTAATCAGAGAGTGAAAATGAATCTGCAAGCCCTTTTGGCTTATATGAACTTAAGAAAATTGGTTTAACTGGTTTAGGATAAATTAAATTTTTAATGATTTTTCTAATGCCCCTTTAAAATCAGTCATATCACACCATAATTTGGCCACTGTTATCCCATTACTCAAATAAACAAAAGGATTGATCAATATTTCTAACTGTTCACAATGAATATGACTTTCATGTAGAGTTAATCACCATCAGTGAAACTCAAAAACTATATGTATTGCTGCATTTTTTTTTCTCAACTCAGTATGGAGGAAGCAAAGGCCACTTCTTGGTACTTGATAAAAAAACACCAAGTAGACAGTTCAGAACAGAAAGAAGATGAAGAGCACTGGTATTTATTATGTGTCTTGCATGTTCAACCCATTGCCTCATTTAACCTTTTTTCAAAATAAATTTTATTGACTCTAGTTTATAATTGAGGCAGGTATAGTTAACATAGCTTAGAAGTAGTCAGGCAGGTCTAATTTAGAACAGGGTAAGCATCCAGATATCTTTCTTATCCTTACAGGACCTTCACCTGACTGACTAGGCATACCAGACCTGACTGCCTATTGGGTTGGAATGTGAACCAAACCAGTGCAGTAAATCACAAAAACAGTAAGAAGTTACCCCAAACAGACATGATGCTCTAAGAAAAATGCAAATTGAGTTAGGCAGTAACTTTTATTATATTATTTGGTAAGTCCTGTGGTCTTAAAAGGTTGAGATATTATAATCAAAACTCATGACCAGACACCTGCAGTTCCCACCCAACCCCGCTTTTAGCTCATGGTTTGCTTAATCGGCATTGTAAAAGTCTATAAAACTTCTTGTCAAAGGCAAGCTTGTGTCTTTCCTCTTAAGGAACCCACTCTTTTCCTTGAATGTGCCTCCTTTTCTTTCTAATAAATTATTTCTTAAACTATACTTTGGATTTACTCTAAAATTCTCTTCTGTGGCAAGGTCAAGAACCCACAGAGTAATACACCACACTCAACCTGGCATCACACTGAGGAAAATGGACCTTTGAAATTGTGTCTAAGGCTCATAGTTAGAAAGAAGTGGAAGACCTAGGATTTGAGTCTAGATTTCTCTAGCTCCTAAGTAGTTATACCAAATGGTGATGGCAAAAAGATGATTCAACTATGGAAAATAAGACATAGGCTGGAACTGGAGTAACCTAGACTGCAAAAGTGAATGCAATTGGGGCCGAGGGAGGGGGAACCTCATGTTTTAGCTACACAAAGAATAGCTGCACTGAGCGTGAGAAACAGATGGTCTCCAGGGGAAGGTAGGAGAATGTCGAAATGGAGCATGAAGAATTTTAGTTAGATTTGTGGAAGAAAAGTCTTGCCTGTGAAGTGAAATGCTGCAAGAGATTATTGAGGAGAGGAGCTTCCCTTTTGGAAGCTCTTAGGACAGAAGAGACTCTCACCTATCTGTGAAGATGGTTAGAGACTCAGAGAGATTACACTTGTGAGTGTCAAGGTGCTTACCCACCCTGGGTCCCAGTGTATGGTATCTGATTCTCATCCTTGTTTCAGTTGACTTGTTAGTTGAAATAAAGAAAAATAATTTCAAATCTGGGGCAAGATTAGAGTCTATCATTGATGAAAGTTCAACAGATTCACTCAAATATACAGGTGAGAATACAGATTAACACAGATCTCAAAACAGCCTTAATGTTCCCCACAGCGTGAGTAAATATTAGGCAGGCTTCTTTTTGACTCTAGGTCTGCCCTCTCTTTTCTTAGTGCATTTGCTTTAGAGCACTTGAAATTGTAAATTCTTTTTATCACCTTTTCAGGTGTAAATTAATTTTTTTAACCAGTATTTATTTCTCCTAGCTAAGTGTACCTTTCCACTGACTACTTATTAACTATAATGTATAGTACATTTCAAAATAGCTAGAAGAGAGGATCTTGAATGTTGTCACCACAAAGAAATGATAAATGTTTGTGAGATCATATATTTGCTAATTATCTTGATTTAATCATTGCACAATGTATATACATGTCAAAACTTTACACTGTACCTTTTAAATAGGTACAATGAGATGTCAATTAAAAAAAAAACTGAAAAAAAAAACAACGTTTTGCCAGTTTTCCATCCCAGAATTGTCTTTCTCAAGGATCTGAGAGACATCCCTCTGAAATGTAATCATCAAGAGATAGGACTCCTACTTCCCAGTTTCTATGGGATGCCAATTTCTGTGGGCGCCTTGCTCCAAGTTGTAAAACTACTTCTTGGCATGAAGACTAGAGGACATTTATTTTCCTTTAGGTAAAACCAATAGCAAACACATCTGACCTAAAATTCCCTTATCCCAACTCTTAAAAACTCTCCAGACCTTTGTTTCAGCAGAGTTGAACTTAGACTTCTCTATGGTAATAGCCCTTAATAACATCTTCCTTGCTTGTTTAACTTTGTCCAGTGGAATTTTGCTCCCACAGGTATTATAAATATATTATTAGGTACACATGAAGAATTTCTAAAAATCTGAAAAAGTAGCAACACAATACAGAAAGTATATTAATTTCAGTTGTACAGAAAACGTAACCAAAAATGTTCATGCAATTTCTTGGAAAACCTGATAAATTGTGTATTCGCATTACTTGTACTTTATTTTTCATTTAGATTTTACTTAATTAAGTTGATGTGTATCTTAGAAATATTAACATATCATCTTGCCCCGATTTCATGCTGAAAAGATGCACAATCCCTTTATGTAAAGTGAGTAGATTTTTTGAGAAATGATCATTTGCTTGTTTTCATGCTTTCAAATTTCTTATACAGTAAGTTTTTTATTTTGGTAGAAAAAAATTATCCTTGTGAGGCAGACATTGGTTAGCATAGTGTAGAAGTAGTAAGGCAGATTTCCTTAGGCAGGTCTAATTAAAATAGGGAAAACGTTCAGACATCTTTCTTATCTGTTTACAGACTTCACCCACTGACCAGGCACACAAGACCTGACCACCCTTCAGACTGGAATGTGGATCTACCAGTGCAGTAAATCACAAAAACAATAGAGAACTACCCAAAACACAGACATGATGTTTTCTAAGAAAAGCCTAAGTCTAGTTAGGCAATAACTTTAATTATTTAGAAGGTCCTGTGACCTTAGAAGGTTGAGAGATGGTAAAACTTGTGACCAGACACCTGCAGCCCACCTCACTTAACTAATGGTTTGCTTTATCATCCTTGTAAAACTATATAAAGCTTCTTGTCAAAAGCAAATATGTGTCCTGTCTCTTAAGGCATGCAGGCCCATTTGGCCTGTTTCTTTCTTCCTAACAAATTCTGTCTTAAATGTACTTGGAATTCATTCTGAAATGTTCTTCTGTGGCGAAGTCAAAGAACCTATGAAGCAACACACTGCACACCACCAAGCATCATCTTGTAGTTAAGTTACTTGATAACATTAACTTATTCATTGGTTATCAATCTTTCATATAATTTACTAAAGTACACATGCTGTTTTTGAACTCAATGAGATTCTCATTGTGAGTTTTATTCTTTAACATGAGTTCTAGTGTCTATCTTTTTTTGTCTTTAGGCAAGGAATCACAATATAGCTACAAATTTCTTTATAGAGATGTACACACTATTGTAATATTATTTAGCTAAATGTGTCCAAATTAAATGAAACTCAGATTACTGTCAGGTTGCCTTGGGTTCTTTTCATTTGAGTCTCATGCATACTGGTGTTACTATAATATTTTGGATCATCCTTGGCTCTCCAGAAGATATTTCAGATTGAAATTCTTGGAGTTGAGTCCCAATATAACAGATCTAGAAGTGAGGCACTCTTGGCTAAACTTTTGGGCTAAAACTGAGTCTTTAGTGAATCATTGGGACCAAGGATAATCGTTAGCTAGCCCATTCCCTAGTACCTTGTATTTTCCAATTATTACAGCTAACAAAACTCACTTCTATAAACTAGTTAGAACTGGTTTTGATTTCAGACTCTTAACCTCCAGACTGCCTTCTGGTAGGCAACTCTATTCAGACGGTTCCATGTAGGTTTAGGCAAGCAGAGTGGTGTTATTGTTCTTTGGGGATGGTTGAATCAGTCTTAAACCATCCAAATCTTCATCTCTGAACATGTGCTTCCTTCCTCTGGGTAAATTTCAAAGTCCCAAAGATGTAATAACAATAACCAGGCATCTCGAGTTTGGATTGGTATCCAGTTTCAGCCGTTACGTCATGAGGCCACACACTCAGTCCGACAAAGAGGTCCCTGTGGCAAGAAACTGAGACCTCTTGGGAACAACCACTTGAGTAGCCATCTGGGAAGTGGGTTCCCCAGTCTTAGTCAATACTTCCAAGGACGGTATCCCAGCCAACATCATGACTGCAACCCTTTGAGAGACCACTGAGGCAAAACCACCCTGCTAAGCTGCTCATGAATTTCTGACCCACAGAAACTGTGAGGTAATATCTATCATTATTATAAGCTGCTATGCTTAAAGATAATGGTTTTACAGCAATGAATAATTAATACAGAGCTCACGATTGTGCGTGAATGTTCTCTTTACTGTGGTGGACTGTCTTCATTATTCTTGGAGTATTTACCAGTTAATTGCCAGGTTTGGGGTGGGGCTTGAGTTTGGCAAGGGAGATGGGAGTAGAGATAGTCAAAGGGAGTCTATTGAGACACATCCTGTTATCATATTCTCACAGAAAACGATATCTCTGAAGACGTGGAAGTAATGGTCTTAAATTTAATTTTATACACTGCAACCCAGAAAGGTCTCTCTGAAGGGTAAGCCCAACTAAATAATTGGGTTACTTAAACCCCTAATAAGGTCAAAGCCATGATCTGGCTCCATTGTTTTCTCTAGCCACACTCTGCCAGCAGCTCCCATCTCCAGTATCCAGTCTCACTGGTGGATGTTCTCTACAAAAACAGTGGCAACTTTCACTGGCTAGGCTTGCTCAGGCCTTTTCCTCTGCCTGGAATTCCACGCTCTCACCCTTCCCCCTTTTTTGACTACACGTTGGATCCCCTACTCCTGATTCTAGCCAGGTTTAGGTCTCTATCAGCCTCCCCTGACTCCCTAGATGTGCCAGATGTTTTTCCTCTAGGCTGCTGTATTACCCTTGCTTATATCTGGAGTAGCACTTACTGCTGAATATTAAAATTATTATTCTATTCTTTGGTTTCCCAACAAAGTATAAGGAATTTGAGGGCAAGAACTGTGGTCTGGTTAACTGTTGTGGTTTTATTGTAGATTTGGGAAAATTATTATTTAATGAAGCTCTAATAAATGGACAAGCTTGTCAGAAGCCCAACTGGTATAAGGCACAAAAACTTCCCATAAATGTAAATAATAACCTTTCTTTTCTTTTTTTTTTGAGTTGGAGTCTCACTCTGTTGCTCAAGCTGGAGTGCAGTGGCATATTCACGGCCACCCTAGTGTCAACCTGTTGAGTTCTGGCGATCCTTCCGCCTCAGCCTTCCAAGTAGCTGGAACTATAGGAATGCGCTACCATGCCCAGCTAATTTTTTTTTTTAATTGTAGAGACGAGGTCTCGCCAAGTTGTCTGGGCTGGTCTCAAACCCGTGGGCTCAGGCAATCCACTCGCTTCGGCCTCCCAAAGTGCTGGGATTACAGGCTGAGCCATCGAGTCTGGCCTATTTCCATTTTTTTAGGTATAGCATTACAAATGCTTATACACATTTTGAGGTTATTTTATCAGCGGAAAAGGTAACATAGTATTCTTTGAGCATCACTAAATCTTGTTTTGAAATGTGATATTTTTCTCTGGGATTATTTTAACTTGAGTATTAATGATGTCCTTTTTAAAATGCAGGAGGGGTTTTGTGGCTTTATAAATGTCCGTTTGATAAGCCTTACCATGCAGGGCATGGTGACTCACCCCTGTAATCCCAGTACTTTGGGAGGCCAAGGTGGGAGGATTGCTTGTGCCCAGGAGTTCTAAACCAGACTGGGCAACATAGTGAGACCTCGTCATTACAAAAAATAAAAAAAATTAGCTGGATGCGGTGGCATGCATATATAGTCCCAGTTACTCAGAAGGCTGAAGCAGAAGGATCTCCTGAGCTCAGCAGGTTGAGGCTATGATAGCCGTGATCATGCCACTGCACTCCAGACTGGGCGACAGAGTGAGACTCAACCCAAAAAGTAAATAATAAAAACTAAAAAATAAGTCTTATCTCTAATAAAAGTATGTAAGATATAGAGACAATGATATTAGTTGTTCTATAAGCAATCTATTAAATTGATAGACCAGGTAGATTGTATTGTACTGTATAAATTGTATTTTTTAGTTAAGATAATGGAAAGTTTTCTTTGAATTCAATGGGTGAAGGCCTTTTCTTCTTAACACACTTCTCACTCAAGCGCACTTCTGCTCTACTTATGCTATAGTCATATTGTTTGTCAGAAAACTTGATTAGCTTTACATGTAAACTTGGACCTGGTGTTGTGATTCCATCCAATTCTGGTGAGGGTTTTCCTCCTGGTGTTCTCATATGGTGAAGAGAGAGTTGGGTTCTCTTCATCCCTGTGCAAAGGCACTGATCCCACACCCCATGAGCATATCTAGATTTAGTTGCATGCTGAAAGCCTCACTTCTAACACCATCACACTGGGGACCAGAGTTTCAACTAGCAGTACGGATTTTGGGGGAAACAGACATTGAGTCCGTCGCAGACATTGACCATGGTTGGATTGCATACAGGTACAAAGGGAAAGCTTTTTTCCCTATGATCACAATTCGTTGGTCCTGGTTCTGCACTATTGGGTCTTTTAGCCAGGAACCTAACCTCTCTGAGTCTCAGTCTTTTATGACAAAATGGGTATAATAATTTCCATCTCATCAGGCTATTGTGTGAATTGAATGAGCTTGTGTATATGTTCTATCATATAAAGTGATATACAAGTGCGATATTAAATTCTAGCCAGGCACACATATGGATGTTTCAGTTAATAAAGGATCACATATGTGACCATAACCCCTTAAGTTTATAATGAAGCAGAAAAATTCCTATGACCTGATGACGATGTCGTAGCCATGAAGTCGTAAACACATATTACTCGCATGTTTGTGAAGATACTGGTGTCAACAAACCCACTGTACCGCTAGTTGTATAAATGCCTGACATGTACAATTATTGCAGTACATAATACTTGAAGTGTTACTGGCTTATGTGTTTACTATGCTAAACTTTCTATCATTATTTTAGAGTACATTCCAACTTATTAAAAAATAAAGATAACTGTCAAGCAGCCTCAGGTGGGTCTTTCAGAACGTGTTCCTGAAGAAGGCATTGATATCAGAGCAGAAGACAGCTCCGTGGGTAATTATCCCTGAAGACCTTCCAATGGGACAAGATGTGGAGGTAGAAGACTGACTGTGGTGGTTCTGACCCTGTGTAGGCCTAGGTTTGGTGTGTTTGTATCTTAGCTGTTAATAAAAAGTGTAAAAGGTAAAAAGAATGCACAATTTTAAAAATAGAAAAAAAGCTTATAGAATAAAAATCAAAAACAGTTGTACAACATGTTTGCATCTTAAGCTAAGAGTTATTAGAAAAGGGTCAAAAAGTAAAAAAAAATGAGAAAGTCAATAAGATAAAAAAGTTACAATAAGCAATGGTTAATTTATTACTGAAGAAAGAAAAATGTTGTGTTATAAATTTAATGTAGGTTAAGTGTCCAGTGTTTGTAAAATCTACATAGTGTTCAGTGGTATCCTGGGTCTCACCACTCACTGACTCACCTTAAGCAACTTCCAGTCCTGCAAACTCCATTTGTGGTAAGTTCCCTATGTAGATGATATTGTGTCTTTTATATCATCTTTTTATTATACCTTTTCTATGTTTGTGTAAGTATGCTCTATGGTGTTCACACAATGATGAAATCATCTACTAATGCCTTTCTCAGAGGCTGTCCCTGTCATTAAGTGACTCGTGATTGTAAATGTAATTTTTTTGGGGGGAGTCCCAAGATAACAACAATCAAGGTAAAAACACAACTAACATTTCCACAGCTCAGAGTTTGATTTAGGTTTTTTCAAAGTGTTAACTCATGCCACTCTCAATACAACCCAGTGAGGTGAATATTCTTAATATTCACTGCTATGTTTTTTATATGTCTCCTCCCAAATTCAGGTATTAGGAGATGGAGCTTTTAAGAGGTGATTAGGCCACGATGGCTTCTCCCTCATGAATGGAATGAAGACCCTTGAAAAAGAATTCAACCCCCCACAAGGAGTCTAATCTTCTGCCTTCCTATGTGAGAATGCAGCAAGAAGCCTGGCACCCTGATCTCAGAACTTGAACCTCCAGAGTCACAAGAAATACATGTCTATTCTTTATAAATCCCTCAATCTGTAATATTCAGCTGGGAGTGGTGGCTCATGCCTGTAGTCCCAGTACTTTGGGAGGCGGAGGCAAGAGGATTGCCTAAACCCATGGGTTCAAGACCAGCCTGGGCAACATGGCAAGACTTCTTCTCTAAATCAAAAAATTAGCCGGGTATGGTGGCACATGCCTGTAGTTCCAGCTACTTGGAAGGCTGAGGCGGAAGGATCATCTGAACCCAGGAGGTTGAGGCTACATTGGCCGTGAGTGTGCCACTGCACTCCAGCCTGGGTGACAAATTGAGACTCTGACTCAACCCCCCCCAAAAGACAAACAAACAAACAAAAACCCGTGGTGTTCTGTTACAGCAAAGACACTCATTCCTTACAGATAAAGCAGTTGAGGAAAAGAGAGGCTAAGAAAACGAGTAACCATTTTCTCTTTTGATTCTTACCAACGACTTTGGTTTTTAGCAACAGCAGACTAAACTTACATTCTTAAAGGTAGTATTGCTTTCACTTATTTAATAGGTTTGTTAGTCAGGGATCTTGCTCTCTTGCTGGCACACTATGGAAATCCAATTTCAACTAGATTTTGCAAATAAGGGAAATATATTGGTTTGAATAACTAAAAGTCGAAGGTTAGATCTGAACCCTTTCTCGCAACTTCTTCACTTTGATTTTCTCCTGGCTGGTTTCATTCTCAGGAAGTTTGCCCACTGGATACTAGAATCTGGAAACTTACAGTCCCAATAGCTTTAGAAAATGACCCTGAAGGCCGGGCACAGTGGCTCACATCTATAATTCCAGCACTGTAGGAGGCTGAGGCAGGAGGATTGCTTGAGCACAGGAGTTTGAGACAAGCCTGGGCAATAAGGAGAACTCGTCTTTACAAAAAAAACCAAAAAATTTTAATTTTGGTACGTGCCTGTAGTCCTAGTTATTCTGGAGGCTGAGGCAAAAGGATCACTTGAGCCCAGGAGGCCGAGGCTGTGGTGAGCCATAATCGTTCCACTGCACTCTGGCCTGGGTGACAGAATAAGACCCAGACCAAAAACCAAAAACAATCTTCACTTATACCCCCATGCAACACATCACCCCAATAAAAGACAAGTTACTTTTTCACCAGGCAGGCCAAGTTCAATGTTTCAGGTGTTTTAGACTTTCTGGAGGTGTGGCCCTCCCTGGAAGCCCAGCCAATTCCCATGGCCACTGTGAGTAACCTTTATGTTGTTAGTTGGAAATGAGTCAATTTATCAAGAAACTGATGAAAATAACAGAATTTGAAGGGTAATTTTTATTTATCAGACATCTAGAATTTAGGTGTTCAGCAGAGTCCAGATAGCATGCACATTGTAATTTAGGAAATATCTTCCTAGAGGGAAAATCATTATTAACCATGTTCTTTATCACTTTTACATTTTTTATTCCTTGATATTAATGGCCACTGACTTAGAGACCTCTAGTCACCATGTGTTTGGGCACTGTCAGCATTAAGGTCGTGTGCCCAGCTGGTTAGGGCTGACAAGGCCAAGGTCATTGGCTTCACCACCTCAAGGTGTCAAGTTGGCTTCATCCAGTCTTAAGATTGTAGTCTTTACTTTTCAGCTGTATCAACTCTATTGTGGAAGAAAGTCCAAGAACACCAGCATTTCCTCACATCCTTTGAAGATGGCTCACTGTCACTGTCCTGCCCACTCTTAGGCACTGGACATAAACATTTGTTGGACTCGCAGGGGCCAGTAAGTTTCAGAGGGTGAATTTCGCCCATGGCTTCTGTACCTACTCATCTTTGTCATGGTAGACTTGGTTTACAACACTTTAAAAGTATAAATAGCAATATAGCTGCACATTGTGAATAATGTAGAATGAAGATAATAATGATGAGATTAGTATTTGTCTCATGACCTAGTGAGTAACTGTGTGTTTAGTAGGCAGCCTCTAAAAGGACACCTGAAGGTCTCTGCCTCCTGGCACTCATGTCCTTATGTAATCATCTCCCCTGGGGTGAGGGCTGGACTTAGGGACTTCATGTAAGGACCCAAAATTGGGCAAAAGTGATAGGGTGTCACTCTAGATGTAGTGCACAGGAAGATGACACTCCTACCTTGCTCACCATCCCTCGTTCTTTGCTTGGAGACCATGCTGGGAGAAGCAAGCATTGTAATGTGGGAAAGCCCACAGGGGGGAGAAAACAATGCCTTCTCCCAGTTGCCAGTGAGGATATGAGGCCTGCCAGCAGCCATGGGAGTGGGCGTGGATGCAAGTCCTCCAAGGCTTGCCTGTAGCTGTGTGAGTAAGCATGGACGTGGGTCCTCTAAGGGCTGCCTGCAACTGTGGGTTGAGCGTGGGGTCAGATCCATCCTGGGTCAAGCCTGGCACAACTGAAGCCCTGCTGACTCTTAGATGCCACCTTGTGGTCCCTCAAGCCAGAGAATCCAGGTAGCCATGCCCAAATTCCTGACCCACGGGTGAGTGGATTGCCTGAGCCCGCGGGTTCGAGAACCGCCTGGGCAACTTGGCGAGACCTCATCTCTACAATAAATCAAAAAATTAGCCGGGCGTGGTAGCATGCGCCTGTAGTTCCAGCTACTTGGAAGGCTGAGGCGGAAGGATGGCCGGAGCCCAGCAGGTCGAGGCTGCGGTGGCCGGGAGCGGCCCCTGCACTCCAGTCTGGGCAACTGAGTGAGACTCCAACTCAAAAAAAAAAAAGAGAAATGTTTTAAACCTCGAGGCTCTGGGGGTAATTTGTTATGTAGCAACAGAAAGTTGATACATCTAGGAAAACACCAAAATCATTTTGGATGTAATGATTTGCTGCATATTCATAAAGGACTGAGTTGAAATTTTCTTTTTTAAGAGACAGGGTCTCACTTTGTGGCCCAGGCTGGAGTGCAGTGGCGCAATCATAGCTCACTGCAGTCTTAAACACCTGGGTTCAAACAATCCTCCCAGCTCAACCTTCCAAGTTGCTGGCCTCCAGGTGCTGGCTACTATGTGGGACTGATTTTTAAAACATCTTTTTGTACAGACAAAGGTCTCCTCTGTTGTTCAGACTGGTCTCTAACTCCTGGCTTCAGGTGAGCCTCCTGCTTCAATCTCCTAAAGTGCTAGGATTACAGACATGAGCCACTGTATCCAGCCCACAGTTGAATTTTAAATGCTTCTTTCCTTCCTCAGTTCTTCAAAGGATTTTGCAACTGCCAAAGAATGGGGACCGGTACTATTATTCCCTATGACTTTAACAATATTTATTGGGGTTCTATGAACATTTCATATTAAACAATTGCCATTATTCAGTAATATCTACTGCTTATGTCAGAATAAACTGAAAAGAGCTGGATTTTTCAGTATATTTACTCTCTTATTCTAATAAGAAAAGTGCATACACCTCTATTTTTGAATCACCAATAAAAGTGTAAGAATACTTTGGAGTTTTGGTCGCTGTTGGTGTGTTTAATAAGTATTTTTCATAGGAACATGTATATTTGCTCTATCCCAAAGCATGGCACGATGTAGTGCTATGCAGATACCAAATATAGCACCTCAAAAAAAGCCATTAGTGAAATATTCACTCAAAAGTCATTGATTTGAGCTTAAGTCAATTTATATATGTTGTGACATCGTTCATGTCTTCTAGGTTCAGCAAAAATAGTTTCCACATCACCTTGAAACCCTGGAAAAATTATAAACAGTTTTCCTTCAGTGAAGAAGTGCTGCACAAAAAAAATCATGGTGTCAGGCAGACATTGGTTTGAATTCTGGCTCTTCCATTTCATAGGCTGTGTGACATTGGGCATGTCACTTCTCTCTCCACCAGTTTCCTTGTCTGTAAAGCATTGGTCTCACTGCATTGTCAAGAAAACGAAATGAGGTATTCTTTTTGAAGCACTGGGCTAGGCGACTTGCAAGTACACAAGAAATGAGAGCTATTAGTATCATTATTATTGCTCAAAAACTTTCATGGTATGAAAATTCTTCTAAAATTCTTTCAAATATTTCAGTAGGTTCGTCATCACTAAATTTACACCAATCTCTCATTCCACTTCTGTTTATCATTTTTTGTCCACAATTTTAGCTCCTTCTCTGTGTTCTACTTCTTGTCAAATACAATGTGAAAAGACTATTAACACCTACCCAGACGTAAAATTCCCATACTGGTCCAGCCTTTCCTGGGGAAAGCTATCAGAAGACAGACGAGGAATATAGTTAATGGGATAATCCCTAGACACAGTTTTAGAGTAAGATTTATATAGCATTGTAATTTATGAGATGCTTTCTAATGTACATACAAGTATGATCATTTGTATTTCGCCTCATATCACTAATTGACTCTAACCTGAGTGATGTGTTATATGTTCACATTCATTTTGTTAATGAGAAAGACACAGACATTTTAAAAGGCTAAATCATATTTGATGTGATTATGACATCCATAAGATTTTAAAATAATTTTGAGAGTGAGGCATACAATTGGAAAGTGTCATTGGAGACATGTTTTAAAGCCATAACCAGGGAATAATAATGTTAACATGGTAAATTTCAGTCATGGTTTTTTAGATATTCCCTTATTGCAAAGACAGGTCAGACAAAAATATATCTCCTATAACCACCCCCCACAATCTACATGAGTCCTTGTTGTCATTCTCTGCAATTGTAAATGTTTCTCTTCATAGCTCATAGTTATGGGTTTACTTGTTGACTTGTATTTTTAATGCTGGTCTCTCCCACTAAGTGCTTGGTTCTAGGAGGACAAAGATTGAAACTACTTGTTCAACACGCTCTACTCAGCACTTAGCACAGCGCTCAATAAGTATTGACTATTGAATTAAAGGGTCATGGGTTACTTTTAGCTTACTATCTATATGTTTGGAACACTGATGATAACCATTTTAAACATTTTCCCACTATTCTGATAACTGTATATAACTATACATATGTAACTATCTATGAGGGGCACCCTGAAAAACTTGAAATTTATTTATAAAAAATTTGTATTCTTATATCTTTAGACTTCCGCCACCTTCAAAGCACTCTCATTTGATTCAATACACCAATTGAGATGCTTTTTCCGCTGCTCAAAATATTTGTTGAACTCGTCACTTTTGATGCATTTTAGGCTTCTGCCATTTTTTGTATCACCTCTTTCACATTGGCAAAATGTTTCCATTTAAGGACTTTTTTCATCTGGGTAAACAAAAAAAGTCACTTGGAGCGAGATCAGGTGAATAGGAAGTGGGGGCATAGGGGCCATGCCATTTTTGGTCAAAAACTGCTGAATGCTCAGTGTGGTGTGGGCAGGTGAGCTGGTAAATCACTCAACATGAAATGAGCAAACATGTAGAAATAATCTCAAAAAAAAAATTCACTGAAGCCAAATTCAGCCTCTCACAACAACGCTAGCTGGTACATAGATGCTGATGAGTACCTAGAACACTTACCTAGCAGAGGAAGCCTATACTACAAGACGCCCATCTTCCAAAAAGATAATTTCGAGTTTTTTGGGGGTCCCCCATATATAAAACTACAACTATAGCTCTCTTTATATATTCCAATTCATTGGGGGTGGGGAAATTATATCTTGATCCAAGTTTGAGAAGCTTTCATTTTAAGATTGTGGACTTTAAAAGGGAAATAATTGGAATTTCAGACTCAGCCTTGAAGGGTGATAGCAATTGGTAGAGGTTTTCTTAGTAGGCAATTTCATTATTGTGTGATCTTCAAAGAGTACACTTGCACAGCCCTGGCTGACATAGTCTAGCCCACGACACACCTGAGTACACGGGCTAGGCACTTACTCCCAAGCTGCAAACCTGTATGGCATGTTACTGTATGAAACATCTTAGTCAATTGCAAAGGCTGACAAGTAGATATGTAGCCAAGCATATCTAAATATAGAAAAGGCTACAGCAAAAATACAAAGGAAGCATTGTCCGCTTTCAGAGAGCGCTTCCCATGAATGGAACGTGCAAGTGTAGACATTGTTCTGGGTGTGTCTGAGTGAGTGGTGAATGTGACATCACTGTGGACTCCATAAACCCTGGACACCTAGGCCACACTGATTCCATAAAAAGTCTTTTTATTTCTTCATAATAAATTACCCTTACCTTACTGTAACTTTTTACTTTAGAAACTGTTTATTGGCTCTTTCCTAATAACATTTAGTTTAAAAGAAAAACACATTATACAACTATACAAAAATATATATATATATTTTTGAGTTGGAGTCTCACTCAGTCGCCCAGACTGGAGTGCAGTGGCCGGGAGCGGCCACCGCAGCCTCGACCTGCTGGGCTCCGGCGATCCTTCCGCCTCAGCCTACCAAGTAGCTGGAACTACAGGCGTGCGCTACCCCATGCCCGGCTAATTTTTTGATTTATTGTAGAGATGAGGTCTCGCCAAGTTGCCCAGGTGGGTCTCGAACCTGCGGGCTCAAGCAATCCACTCACCTCAGCCTCCCAAAGCGCGGGATTACAGGCTGAGCCACTGAGCCTGGCCCCA
>CAUYQG010151563.1:0-12503 GCA_963574415.1 Tarsius wallacei | reverse complement strand
AATCTTTTGGGATTCCAGGCTGGGGTGTTTAAAAAGTGGGTGTGCTTTCCCCACAGTACCTAGCTGGAAGCAGAGGACTTGGGAGCTCCAGGGGATGGTGAAGGCTCAAGATAAAAGAAGCCTGGTTCTCTACTTCACCTCGAAAAATAGAAGCACTCTCTGGCCAGGACATCAGACTAGCGAGTAAGAAATGAATCTCACTCTCACATGTTAAGCTCCTGCAATTAGAGGGTTTGTATGTTTATAACAGTTTATTATTTTGAAAAAGAAACTGAAATGTCATCAATTTCCGTCAATAGAAAAGGCCCTGACTGGACTCCAGAGCAGAAGCAGCACCGTGCCACCCTGGAAAGAGTGGCCATCAGAAAGTGGAGAGAGTAAATATGTCACATGCAGGGATGTGCGGGGTCACATGGGAGAAGGACTTTCTTTGACTACAAAGGAAGAGGCTTGGGGTTTCTTTGAGGTTAAGCGGAGGGTTCCGGGCAGGGTGGGAGAGATGGAGAGAGCTCCTCTGTATTGTACTCCCTCAATGGGATCATACCTTCAGCATTATTAATCAAGCGCTTACCATGGGCCCGTTATGATTCCAGGTACTGGGAATACAGAAGTGAGCAAGAAGTCCCTGGCTTTGTTAGTTTCACAGACAGCAATGAGCCGTGAGTGAGCATGTGTACAATATTACACGTCAGATAGAGGTAAGGGCTACAAGAAGAAGGAAGTAGGATCAGGGTAGGGGGAGGACTTCCTGATAAGGTGGCACTTGAGTACAAGCCCCAAGGAAGAGAGGGACTTTACAACCTGGATATCTGGGGGACAATCTGAATCTCTAGAGGAAGAGCCTTCAGACAGTGGGACTGGTACGTGCAAAGGTCCCGAGGCAGGAATATCCTTGACATGTTCAAGGGACATTAAGGAGGTCACTGGATGGAGTAAAATAGAAACAGAGTGGTAGGAATAGGAGGGAAATCCTGCAGGGCTTTGTGGAATGTTAGAATTTTTGTATTTTATTCTGAGTCAGAAAGCCATTCCCTGTTCTAATTGGCACAGTGATATAATCAGACTTGGGTTTGAAAAAGCTTCCTCTAGCCACTGAATTGCAGACAGACTTAGGGACGGGGGAAGCGATTTGAGAGAAAGGGAGAGGTAGCCATGACAAATGCTCAGGAGAAGCCCCTGCAATAGTTGAGTGAGTCACCCCAGTGCCATGCCTCCTCCATGTGACCACCATGGTTCATCTACAGAGCACACACCCGACCCTGTGTCTCCTTCCTCCAAGACTCTGCTGATCTCCCGTGTCTTCAGACAAAGTCCAAACTCTTCAGTGCCACACAGGGCAGCAAGACAGGGCAATGAGATCATTGGTGTTGGCATCCAGGTTCAACTCATTCAGTTTACCATTGACCAATAGTGTGACTTTGCTCAGGTCACTTGACCTCTCTGACCTTGGTTTTGTTCTCCTTCCTCCTTGTCCTGGATATTGTTACCTGCATGTCAGCCTCGTGAAAGCAGAGGCCTGTCAGCACAAGGATTCAACAGAGATCACCCAGATTGAGATTTTTATTTTTAATTTCTCTCAGCACCTGGAACAATACCTAGCACATACTAGGTACTCAACGAATATTCATGGAGTCAAAGAATGACTGGTGTAGGAGAAAGATCGGGCATAGTGACTGTCACACAGGTGCCACAATGCTGCTCTCTCTTGCTGAGTAATGTACCTTCCCCCAAATGGTCTGTCCCTAGCTGTACTCTCCTGATTCATGCCCTCACCACCTTCTCCCATCAGCACCTACACTCCAGGCGCCTGTCTCAGGTGTCATATCTCTTGGCTCGTGCTCACGCCATACCCAATGCCTGGGATGCCTCTTTCCTGTCCCCCGGATGATACACTCCTACCGTCTGGGAGACCTCGCTAAGGACGTCTTCTCTCCTCTGACCCTGGGCAGGGCAGAACTGAAGGCCCAGTTATCTGTCCCCAGAGCACTCAGTCTCCGGGTCTGTTATAGCATTTACCTCATGGGATTGCAATTACTCCATTGTGTGGCCAGCTCCCCCAGTCGCCACGGAGCTCCAGAGTGGCCAGGTCTAGGACAGCACTGCACAATGAAATATGGTGTGAGCCACATCTATGATTGTAGCTTCTCTAGCAGCTTCATTAAAAACAATAAAATAAAACAAGAACAAGCAAGAAATAAGCTCTTAACCTTAAGGATGTATTTTGTATAACCTAAAGTATCCAAAATATCATCATTTCAATATATAATCAATATAAACAACAATATATATAAAAAGTAAGAAATGAAAAATTAATTTTAATAATGTCCTTTACTTAACCTAAAATGCCAAAATATCATCATTTCGATATTTAAACGATATATATAAAACAAGTAAGAAATGAAAAATGAACTTTAATAATGTATTTTACTTAACCTAGAATATCCAAAATATTATTTCAATATATAATCAATACAAACAACTCAATGACGAGATATTTTACACCCTTTTTCTTGTACTAAGTGTTCCAAATCCATTACATATTTTACACTTAGAGTAATTCTCAATTCAGAGCTAAATTTTCATTCAAATTCTAGTTAACTATCTAAAATTAAGATTTTTTAGTTCCCCAGCTATCTAGCCACGTTTCAAGAGCTCAGTGGTCACATATAGACTACCATACCCAACAGTATAGATAGAGGTCTTATTCTTCTTTCCAACAGAAGTAGAGGTCTGGCTTGTCTTGGGTGCCTTATAAACCCATTACAGTACACAGATGGACAGACAGACAGAAAGATGGATGAGTGGATTCCATTTACTACCTTTACTTCCTCCCTAGCTTACCTTCCATTTCCCATCCCGCAAATGCCCAGGAAAGGGAATGAGAATGAACTTAAGAAAAAGGTAAATCCACAGAAATCTTCCTTGGACACCAATTGTGCCTGTTTGTCCCCTCGAACAGAGTTCATCAGCAGCAGAGTTCTGCTCCCTGATCCATGCAGTCCAGTAAGCCAGCACCTTAGCCTCTGTTTGGATGTCACCCTTTCGATGAGGCCTTTTCCCACCATCCTCTTTAAAACTGCAGCTCAGCCTGGCTCGGTGGCTCAGCCCGTAATCCCGTGCTTTGGGAGGCTGAGGTGAGTGGATTGCCTGAGCCCGCGGGTTCAAGACCCGCCTGGGCAACTTGGTGAGACCTCATCTCTACAATAAATCAAAAATTAGCCGGGCGTGGTAGCACGCGCCTGTAGTTCCAGCTACTTGGAAGGCTGAGGCGGAAGGATTGCCGGTAGCAGGTTGAGGCTGTGGTGGCCAGGAGCGGTCGCTGCACTCCAGTCTGGGCGACAGAGTGAGACTCCAACTCAAAAACAGCAGCTCATCCTCCCCTCCCCCATCCCATGCTGGTGCTCCTCTCTTTCCCTTGATATTTACTCTTCACCACTGCTTTTGCCACTATGTAATCTATAATTATCTTCTTTGTTGTAATAGGGCAGGGATTTTTATCTGTATTATTCACACAGGCATCCCTGGTACCTGGTATACAGTAAGTGCTCAATAATTTTTTGTGCAATAAATGAAAGAATGGATGGATGGTCTGAGTTCCAGTTCTTTCATCTAGTTCTGTGACCCAGGAAGTACCTCAGCCTCAATTCCCTCATCTGTAAAACAGGCATCGTAGTGATGCTTACCTCACAGGGTTAATGGGATATCATCCTACGGGGTTAATGCTTACCTTAGGGGACTAACGTGACGTCTATGAAACGCTTAGCATAGTACCCACATAGGCATGTGGTAAGCAAGACAAAATGAGAGCTGCTATCATTTCTGTTTAAATAATGCTTATACCATTAGATGTACTCTATCAGGTCTATAACAATCATGTAAAAGAATTATAATTTCCCATATAATTCTGCACTAACAACAACAACAACAAAAATTAGATCAGGAAAATAATCGGCTTGGGAGCTGGATTTCCTACTTGATAGCCTGTTGACTGTGCTGTTTTTATTTGTATTTTTAACTATGGGAGACAGGTCCCTCAGCCCTACCCTGCCAGACCCAGGGTGGCCCAGTGTCAGGTTCTGCATCCGTTATGTTTACTGTCACTAGGGACTTAGGCTCTGAAAGCAGGCACGAGAGGGAGGGCATTCCAGGCAGGTCACTGGCCCGCCCATAATGGCAGACACTCTCAGCCCACCTGCTCTGGGATAGTCACACAGGCCTTAGATGGCCCAGGGCCTGACAGCTGAGCCCAGTGGAGCCAGGCTGCCCCATGGCCAACTGGCGAGGGATGTGTTAGCTACCTTCCTGGTAGATGCACAAGGCACGTGCCTAGATTCCCCTCAAGGGCCTGCTTCTCTGGCTCCCGCTCCCAGCCTCATACTCTGAAACCCTGAAGTTAATAGGTGCATTTCCTGATGTTGGGAAAACTGGCTGACCATGTGCAAAACAATGAAACAGGATCCTACCTATCACTACACACAAAAATCAGCTCCAAATGGATCAAAGACCTAACGTAAAGCCTCTAACATTAAGATTTTTTTTTAACGTTAAGAATCTTAGAAAACGCAGGAGACACCCTTACAGAAATGGGAATAGGTGACCAATTCCTGATCAATTCCATAAGAGATAAGATAGACAAGCGGGACCTCATCAAACTGAAAAACTTCTACAAAGCAAAAGAAACCATCAAGAGAGTGAAGAGACAGCCCACAGAATGAGAAAAAATATTTGCCAACTGCATATCTGACAAAGGCCTGACATCCAGGATCTACAAGGAACTCAAATGTGCTGAAAGGAAAAAAACAAACAGCCCCATTAAAAAGTGGGCAAAAGACATGAATAGATAGACACTTTCCAAAAGAAGACATATAAGCAGCCAACAGACACATGAAAAATGCTCAGCCTCACTAATCACCAGAGAAATGCAAATCAAAACCACACTGAGATACCACTTAACTCCAGTAAGACTTGCCATCATTAATAAAACAAACAACAACAGATGCTCGTGAGGCTGTGGAGAAAAGGGAATGCCTCTACACTATTGGTGGGAGTGTAACCTAGTACAACCTCTGTGGAAAACAGTGTGGCAATTTCTAAAATATCTAAAAACTAACCTTCCATATGACCCAGCAATCCCCCTCCTAGGACTATACGTGAAGGAACTTAAATCACTCTACAAAAAAGATACCTGCACACCCATGTTTATTGCAAAACTATTTACAATAGCAAAAACATGGAACCAACCGTACTGCCCTTCAAAACTGGACTGGATAAAAAACACGCAGCCATAAAAGAGAACAAAATTATGAACTTTGCAGCAACTTGGATGGATTTAGAGTCTCTAATACTCAGTGATTTATCACAGAAACAAAGAACTGAGTACCACATACTCTGACTCATAAACGGAGCCGGAACATTCACCATAATACTATAAGAAAGGGGTTGGCAGGAGCCAGAAACACCCGGGGGTAGGGGGCGGTGTATATAATATCAGTAAGGGTATCTGATCTCAAATCAGGAGAAGGAGGGACCAAAGGGAAACCCAAACTTTACCTGCACAATGACCACCTGTATACCTAATCCTGAATTGTACCCTACATCCTTAAAATTAAAAAAAGATGCATTTTAAACCTGCCCCTCTTTTCATGATGCTCTGTATCCTCCTGTCCCCTCATTCCTTTATAAGATGCTAATTGAGCATCTATGATGGTGCAGTCACTGTGTCAGCATTGCAGATAAAAAGCAACAGAAGCAGGTCCTCTGCCCTCAAGGAGCCCTTGATACCTCCTGCCAGTTTTCAAAATGCTTCCCCACAAGTGGTCTTTTTCCACCCTCGTACTTGGGATTAGATATTTTTATTTCTCCATTTTTCATACGATGCGCTAAGAGATTGAGAGACTCCCTTGAGTTCTCAGCCTACAAACGGGGAGCCAGGACTCAAACTCAGGTACTTTGACTACACGGCAGCTAGTATCTGAGCGACGTCACATCTCAAAAACAGTTGTTATATAAAAGTCACAGCCGGGCTCGGTGGCTCAGCCTGAAATCCCGCGCTTTGGGAGGCTGAGGTGAGTGGATTGCCTGAGCCCGCGGGTTCGAGACCCACCTGGGCAACTTGGTGAGACCTCATCTCTACAACAAATCAAAAAATCAGCCGGGCGTGGTAGCGCATGCTTGTAATTCCGGCTACTCAGAAGGCTGAGGCGGAAGGATCGCCGGAGCCCAGCAGGTGGAGGCTACGGTGGCCGGGAGCGGCCACTGCACTCCAGTCTGGGTGACGGAGTGAGACTCCAACTCAAAAAATAAAATAAAATATAATAAACAAAAGTCACAAAAAGTCAGCTCATTGAAAGATAAAGGCCATTTGCTTCTATATCTAATGGCTCCAAAGAGAAATTGCATGTTACGTGCATGGTAAGGAGAGAGACTAATTCCCTCCACAACAGAAGAGGACGACTGGGAAAGGTCCGGGAATTTGGACTGAGAACTCCATGGGATCTATCTTTCTCGGCTCCGACCTTACAAGCACCCCACTTGTGACACCTGAAATAATCTGAACTCAGAGCCCTGACTGCCCAGATTAGCAGGATGTGGACAAGTGCTGGCAACCCACACACAGGTACGAACGATACATTTTTTTCCCCTGAAACACTGTTTCTGAAATCCCTACCTCTAGAACCAAACTTCTCCAGGAGAAACATCAGGTGCCTTCCAGGAAAAAACATCTTCCCACAGCTCCACCAAGTGGCTGAGTTGGCCCACTAAAATGCCTCCAAGTGACGTAGAAGAGAAATAGAGTTCACTCAGTGCCAACCAAAACACAAACTTTCTAGCCACTAATACTAAGAAAAAAAAGTTCGCAAAATGGAAGTGGGGTAGAGGAATTCTGGGGAAATCCAGGAGGCACGAATGTCCTCAGAACAGGCAGTCAAAGCCTTTTATCAGGAATTTGGGATAGTGCTGTAGCTCCTGCCAATAATCCCTGCACATTGGGGAGGAGGCTGGGTTGAGAGGATTGCTTGAGGCCAGGAGTTCGAGGTTGCCATGAGCTATGATCACGCCACTGCACTCCAGCCTCAGCAATGGAAGAAGACCCTGTCTCTTGAAAAAAAAAAAAAGGGGGTGTTTTGACAGAAATTCACAGACCCTTAGGACTAGAAGTAGCCAACCCTTCCCTTGTTATAGATGGGAAACTGAGACCCAGGGAAGTTCGTGTTCTTATGGTGAACTGATGTATGGATGTATCACTGCTTCCCAAGTTTCCAGATGAAGACAGAGCATGGGCCAACCCACTATGGCCCACTGCCTACACTTGTGCCTTACACAAGCAAAGAATGGTTTTTGTATTATTAAGTGGCTAAAAAAATCGATTATAAGAAAATTTCATAATTCCTGAAAACTATCTGAAATTCAGATTTCAGTGCCATGAAGTTATTGGAACAGAGTCATACCCATTTATTTATGTACATCCGTGGCTGCTTTTGAGCTAAAGGGCAAAAGTGAGTAGTTTCAACAGAGACCCTATGACTGTCAAAGCCTCGAATATTTCCTATTTGGTCCTTTACAGAAGAGATGACCAACTCCTAGGATAGAGGCTCGGAGAACTTGAGGAACCCGGGGAGTCATGGTATGATAGAGAGAGAACAGAATTTGGCCTGTCACTAACTGTGTGATTTGTAAAACTAGAGATAACAACAAAACTTCTTGTCAGGTTTGCGGGGTGAATGGGCTGAAATGTTAGATAGATGCAAAAAAACAAAAACAAAAAACCTGTCAGCTGCAAAGGACTCTACATTTTGTGTCCATTGTTATTTATTAGACTAGAGCCAGATTAGAGACTTGATCTCCCAACATCTCCCTCTGCATCACTCTCTCTCTGGGCCTCAGTTTTCTCCACCTATAAAATGGGGACAATGATACCCTCCACCGTAGGGACGTCATCAAAATGAAACAAGAGAGCTTACTTATGAAAGCCACTTGCTAAATACTTTGTAGATGTTTCCTTTCAGGGTCCTGATCTCCTTTTTCAAATGAAATGGAATGCAGTGAGTCTTCAGCCTCCTTGAGCCGGAGAAAGGGCAGGACAAAGGAAACCAGCCCGGCTTCAGCTCGGCATCCTGCTTTTTCAAAAAGAGCAGCTGCTTTTGGAGATTTGATCAAGAACTGGTTGCCTACTCCAATGTGCATAAGAGTGCTTCCTACGTTTTCTTCTAGGTTGAGGTTTTATGTTTAGGTTTTTGACCCATTTAGATATTTAGTGATCTATCACAGAAACAAAGAACTGAATACCAAATTCTCTCACTTATAAGTGGGACCTGAGCATTCATCACATTAGCACAAGGGAGGGATCAGCAGTCTGGTGAGGGAGGATGAAAACATAGCATCATAGAGGGGGAAGGGAGGGCCAATTGGAGGTCCAAACTTCACCTGCGCGCAGCCTGTCTGTGTAGCCAACCCTGACTTGTACCCACATTTCTATAATAAAATAAAAATTTTTTTTAAAAAGAGCAGCTGCCTCAATGTTCTTTGAAGAGGGCAGCTGATTGGATTCTCCGTCCCTTCATTATGCTGGAAGGGCATTTAAGGCAATTAACGTGTCCTTGGGGTATTTCCACCCAGCGGTCCCCTCCAGCCCCTCGCTCTGCTCTCACCCCTGACCTTCTCAGTTCCCAGGGGGCTCTGTCTTCAGAGACGGTACCAGCCACTCCTGTCAGACAGACAGCAGGTGCTGGGTGGACTCCGACCCCAGCTACCAGATCCCCACACTGGCAACGAGGGGACTGTGAGTGGGTAGTCCCTGGTAGCTGTGAAGAGAGGCCAGGACCTGCAGCAGTGGCAGGAGTTGGTCCACACTCTGCCACGACACAGACACAGCAATTTTCCAGAGGGTGTGGGCCCACAATACCTTTACCTAAATGTCCCAGCAGCTCTCACTGAAATACTGGAGTCATTGGCCTACTTGCTGGCTCAGACCTTAGCATGATTGTATAGCACCTTAGCCTCTAGCTACATCTGTCTTAAACAAGCCCAGCCAAAGCTGAAGGGTGTAAAGCACAGAGAAAGTCCAATGTGGAAGTGGCTGGGTAATGTCGAGATTGAGAGCTCTGGTGTCAGACCTGGTCAAATTCCAGCCCCCTCCATTTCTGGCTGTGTGACCTTAGGTAAATTACTTAACTTCTCTGTGCCTCAGTGTCTGCATCTACAAAATGGGAACAATGCCTAACAAATATAGCTTGGGAAAGAGTATATTAATGTATGCCTGGTGTCTAGCAAATAATAAGGGCTCAATTATCTTTTTGTTGGGGTAGCAATTTCTCCTTAGGCACCTTGCCCCTTGGCTCAGGATTGCAAAGGACCGCTTGCTAATGTGAACGAATGAATGAATGAATGAACAAGCAAAAGAGCAGCGTGCGTTATTCTGGCTTCCTGACAACATCCAGGAGAGCTATGCTATTGCATTATTGTGTCCCATTACAGATGAGCAGCGTGAACCTACATTATCCATAGAAATTTGGAATTCAAGCCCAGGGTTTACATTTTGGGCTGCCCTCCTCAAAGAACTTTGAGCCTTCTGTTTGAGCCCCTGTTTGCTCGCCAATTAGACAAGTATAATCATCAGATCTTTCTTACTAAGTTGTCAAGGGCATCCATGAGAGGAAAGATGTGAGCACATCACTTTTGTGGCTATTAAATGTAAAGGCTCACTCTCCGGGTAGAATTGTACTTAATAAGACACAAATAAATTCCCTATTTGGCTTTCGCCGAAAGGATGCAACTAATTACAGAGTTTCCGGCATAGCCAGGTGAACATGAGAAATGTCAATGCCATTTCCTCACCTTTGCAAATAAGTGGCATACGGCAGTGCTGGCGAGGGTGACCTTGTGCTCTGAGGGTGTTGTCCTGGGTTTGTAGACACCAACCTTGACTGTGGCTCTGACCCTGAATGAAACCTATGGACAACAGAGCTGTAGAGACAGTGACAGACGGACTCCGCAAAAATCCATCCTGTTCATTTTGCAGAAGCATCTGGCATAGCTCCCATATATGAGCACCCTGTCAAAGCTACCGGCATCTAAGGCTACAGTGAGCTGTGTTCCGTTCACCCCACTAGCTCAGTCACAGGTAGAAACCCACCAGCGGAAGCCTTTTCAGATACACACACACACACACACACAATTATTTTAGACGAATCATCTAATTTAAAAATATCTTTACTATGTAGACTAAATCTTCCCATTGAGGCCTTCTCAGTACCTTAATGTCCAGGGAGGGGCCTGTAGGAATCACTCACCTGCAGAAATGGAGTTTCTCTCTCCTCTCAGCCACCATCTCAGCCATCATCATAGGTTGGATCCAGAAGAGTTCTTATCAGAGTGGCCAAAGACCTTTACAAGTTACTTAGGACAACGGTGAGCAGGGTGAGGTGGTGCACCACTGTCCACCTAGCCATCTGCCCTCAGGGTTCTTGGACTTTGTAGTGAGGAACTTTAATGTGAGTGGTTTCTCTGGCGTGTCACTATTCACTCTTGCTCTAATTGGCTATATTCAAATAAGCAAGCCAACTATGTTGACCCTAGATGTGTTGATGATGACCGCTGCCTCTGTTTCCCCGCCCCTTTGTCTTTTGTGGCTGTCATTAAGCTTAGCATGCTGGTGATGATAAGGTATGGTGGTCCTTGCTGGGAGGCAGACAGACCTCCTGTGCTGATATTGGTCCCATAACTGGGATTTCAAGTTAAAAGTCACATGCTCATAACTTTACACACCCCATAGTAGATGTCCCATAAATATTCTCTTTCCTGGTTTGATCCGTTCCCTACTCACCTCCACCTCCCACTCCCACCCCCACCACTGGATTCCTTTCCTTTGTCCTTCCACACGTCAATGTCCTTTTCATTTGGTGTTAGGATCATCTGTTTATCTACTTGTCCTCCCTCCCGGACGGTGAGCTCTTGGGAGGCGGTATCTGGGTCTCTTTTTCATTGTGCATCACTGGTTCTATTACTGCTCTTGATAAAGTTGGTGCTAAGTAAAACTTGAACTAAGCTGAGCTGAATGAAGCCCAGAAGCGTAACTATGAAGGAATGAGACTGATTTTCTTTTAAATAAATAAGTCAGAATACATAAATCCAAAATGAATGGTGTCCATTTCAAAGTAGTCACCATAAGACAGGGTGTATTTTCTGGAACCTTTTAGAAAAAGCCTTTTTTAATTGTGTGGCACACTCTTTGAACAACCTTAGCGAGAGTGCGTCTTCCTCTTGTAATGGGAGAATTTATATGAGAATGCTTTCAGCAGCAAGGATCAAAACAATCAAGTGACAGTGCCTTTAAAAATGAAGACATGCTATCATCTCCCATAACAAGAAGACCTGGAGGTAAATTGTACCGAGATGGCTCAGCAGTTCAACAAAGACATCAAGGACCAAGGTTCTTTCTAGTCTTCTTCTCTACCATCCTTAGACTTTTTTAATCCCTGGGTTATTGCCTCATGGTCACAGGTGGCTGCCATAGTTCCAGACATCACATCTCATACTATTGTTTTCAAAGGAAGTGAGAAGGGGGTGAAGTGAAGGACCAAAGCCAGGGAAAAGGGGGAGCTCCTTTCATATGTCTTTCTTTCCTTTTTTGACAGATGAAAATACTTCTCAGCATACCCCACCAATGAGAACTTGGTCACTTGGCTACCCTTAGCTGCAAAGCAGGCTGGGTTTCCCCGCAGGTTCAGGTGGGAGGCAGGGAAGGAGAGAGGAGGTTGAGGATGGCTGCTGAAAGGCAACTATTTCTGTGAGAAGTCAAAGCTCAGTTAGGGTCTGAGCTAGGGATGCAGGTAGTTGACCCCAAGGTGGGACCATCCACCACGATACATGCTAAACACTAATAATATGCTGGATTTGTAGTAAGCCCTTGCATGCATTGTCTTAACGAATCTTCCCCACACCCTTGAAGCAGCCACTATTGTTGGCCTCATCTCATCTTTGAGGAAACTAAGGCCCAGAAAGGTGAAATGACTCACCCCACAGCACACAAGTAATAATTGGTAACATCCTGTCAACTCCAACCTCTTAACCCCCAAATTAGACTAAAAACAATTCATAGGCAGGTTTTCCTATCATGGCTCATAAAACTGAGGCTAGGGTGCACAGTCACATTTTGCTTTTCATTTTCCTATGCACCTGCCACATCACTCACTCCTCAAACAACTGGGAGAAAATATTATACTGTAGCAGGGTTTTTAGTTGGCCCACACCATCCTCCTCCTTTTCTTCTGTAGTGGCCAACCTCCTGGTTTTTTGTTGTTGTTGTTGTTGTTTTTTTGAGTTAGAGTCTCACTCTGTCACCCAGACTGGAGTGCAGTGGCCGCTCCCGGCCACCGCAGCCTCGACCTGCTGGGCTCCGGCGATCCTTCCGCCTCAGCCTTCCGAGTAGCCAGAATTACAGGCGGACACTACCACACCCGGCTAATTTTTTTGATTTATTGTAGAGATGAGGTCTCGCCAAGTTG
>CAUYQG010151562.1:0-15233 GCA_963574415.1 Tarsius wallacei | reverse complement strand
TTTATTTATTTTTTATTGAGTTGGAGTCTCACTCTGTTGCCCAGACTGGAGTGCAGTGGCACGCTCCTGGCCACCGCAGCCTCGACCTGCTGGGCTCTGGCGATCCTTCCGCCTCAGCCTTCCAAGTAGCTGGAACTACAGACGTGGGCTACCATACCCGGCTAATTTTTGGTTTATTGTAGAAACAAGGTCTCACCAAGTTGCCCGGGTGGGTCTCAAACCTGAGGGCTCAGGCAATCCACTCACCTCGGCCTCCCAAAGTGCTGGGATTACAGGCTGAGCCACCGAGCCCCGCTTAAATGCATATTACTAAGTGAAAGAAACATCTGAAAAGGCTGCATATCGATGGTTACAAATATATGACATTATTGAAAAGACGAAATTGAGAGCGTAAAAAGGATTGGTGGTTTCCAAGTGTGGGTGCAAAAAGAGCAGTGAATACGCAGAGCACAAAGAATCTTTAGGGCAGTGTAACTACTCTTTGTGATACTAGAATGATAGACACCTGTTACTACACATTTATCCAAATGCATAGAAGGCACAGCACTGAGAGTGAACCCTAATATAAACTATTGGCATTAGTGATAATGTGTCAATGTAGGTTTATCAGTAATAGCAAATGTACCATTCTGGTGTGGGATGTTGATGGGGGGGGGCGGTTGTCTGTTTGAGGGGGAGGGGCATGTGGGAACGCGCTCTATTTTTCATTCAATTTTCCTGTGACCCTAAAACTCCTCTAAAAAAAGTCTATTTAAAAAGCAAAAAAAAACAAACAAAAAAAAACCCCACCAAAGTTAATAAATATTCAAAATTCAAAACAAAAAACTGATATTTGCTTTTATTTATAAATAATTGTCAAACTATCTGTGTGTAAAGATCATAAAGACCTAAATAGAAGTGGTTGTATACATTATTATTATTTATTTATTTTTTGAGTCAGAGTCTCACTCTGTCGCCCAGGCTGGAGTATAGTGGCATGCTCATGGCCTCTGAAGCCTTGATCTACTGGGCTCAGGTGATCCTTCCGCCTCAGCCTTCCAAGTAACTGGAACCACAGGCATGTGCCACTGCACCCGGTTAATTTTTATTTTTAATTTTTATTTTTTGATTTATTGTAGAGACGAGGTCTTGCCATATTGCTCAGGCTGGTCTTGAACCCCTGAGTTCAGGCAATCTTCTGGCCTCCACCTCCCAAAGTGCTGGAGATTACAGACTTAAGCCACCGTGCCCAGCTACATTGTTAACTGTAGTGAGATATTCTTTTTTTAACTCATAGAAGGAATTTGATATCAGATTTTGGTTGAGGAAATTGAGAAAAAAAATGTTAGTTTATTTATGAATACATTTTGTGTCTAATACTGAAGAAAAAGATCCAAGACTCATGACTGAAAGATGGTTGTTAATCTTCAAGGCAAAAAGGGATAAAAATGCAAAGCCTTGGGCCAGTAAAGTAAATTCACTTTGGATTTTGACCATTAACAGTGCTAAGTAGGTTGTTAGGCAGGGTTTCCGGAACCAGAGGGTCCAGTTCACTTCTTTCCTTCCCTTACTTTGGAATAAATTCCCCCAATTCACATTACTTCACAAGCTCACAGAAGAGACTGAAGCTCTCTGGGTCAATTTTATTCTGCACAATTCACCTACAGGCCTCTCTGAAAGGATGAACACATTGATAGTTATATTATAAACTCATCAGTTTTTTGAAAACCGATGAAAAGTAATTTTCCAATAAAAAATTTGTTCTCAATAATTTTTAAACTAATTAAACAAGTAGTTATTTGAGAGAATTCTGTTTTGCAGACTAGGAAAAGTAGTATTTTCCTGTTTGGAAACAGACTGTTTCCACAAATTCTGAAATGCTCATTCTCAAAGAATCATAAGATCAAAAGGCACCAAAAGGGCTGCTAAGCTAACCCAAAGAACATGCCACAGCTTTCCTTGGGTAATTGAAGTTCAAATGCCTTTGCTGATGGGAAGGCACACTATCTCGCAACGCCATTCTCAAAATAATGTTCAAAGTGAAATTTGCTTCAAATGTTTGAAATTAAAGACAGTCAGTATTTTAAATCATGATATAACTTTGTTAAAAATCTATCGATTTGTATGACTACTTTTTCAAAACAAAATTATCTTGTTATTATAAGTGTATAATACATGTATACAAATTCTTGCATAATATTTGTATTTTACATAATATGTAATATGTAAATATACTCTATTCCAAAATTTTCTGTTATCCATTTTTTGTGCAGATTGTCTTCATTATGCTAAATATGGGCTCCCATCCTAGCTAAGCTACTTCAGACTTATCCTAGGATGATTTCAAATTATTTTTGAAAAATTAAAAAAAAACAAAACTGTGTGCAATGTTTGAGCAACAGAGTTAAACATCTTGCAGGGGTTTGGGCTGATATTCTGCCTACTGCAATCTTCCTGTTATCAGCCCATCATCAACTCATAATCCTTTCAATAACGTAATATAAGTGACTAAACCCCTAGAACTGATTGTATCACAAAGGGATTACCCCAGTCCGGTTCTGGGAATTAAGCCTACAGACAAAGGGCAGACAGCTGGGCAGCTGCATCAACTTGACATTGGTTATTTGCTGCCTACATTAGTACAATCTGCTGCCACAGTACAGAATTTACGCATTCTAGCTGTTAGTCTCAAGACCCTGTTTCCAAAATACTAACATCCTTCACTGGGCTGTACATACTCAGTAATATAGTTAAATTCACAACAATTGAGAAAATAGAAGGAAAACAACGAAACTGAAAGGGCTCTGGATTCTGCAAGACCTGTACTTGTGAGTCTGAAAATTGCAGGGACTGAGTTGAATTTTGGCAAAGAACTTGTTTTCTTCCTGTTAATTACCTTACTATTTGGAAAACTTTATTCCGCTCAAAATTGGAAATATGGTAAACAATGTCACTGTTTTTACTTTATTTCCTGATTGCCAGATAACCATTTGACCAAAAATTCATGTACAAAAGAGTTTCTGCTTTGGAAATATAATACTCAAGTAGAAGATTTTTTTTAGATGTAATCCAACTTTACTGTGTAATCAGAATTTACCAGGTGCAATTTACATATTTGCATGCAAATATTGACAGAATTTTAAAATATTTTTGTTATTGTCCAATGTGAAAATTCGAACTTCTGAAAGCCTGTCAATTCCTGTCTTTTCAAGATGCTGCATATATACCTTCTAATCACTTTTCAGTCTTAGTGCTTCCTGCGAGATCTCTTGTCAAATGGGATTACATATTAAAAGGGACTACATTTGAAACAGCTTTCCCAAATAACACAATTTGATGGAGGCTGTGATGTGCCTAGTGGTTAAACACGAATCTTATTTCAATTGAACTCTATTAAGGCCCTGGAATCAGGACGTTACCCCGTTTGACTTTAACATAATTGGTCAAATTAGCCTAGACCTAGAGGCCAGGATCTGACAGATACTGGGTGAAAGCTAAACTAAATCATACAATAATAATGTGAACATAAAATTATATTTACAATTCTAGAATGAATTTAGGTAGTCTAGAATAAATGTAGCTTTAGGAATAAGTTGGGCAGTGGGTGTTATTTGTATTAGTGATAAAGAAATAAGTATTAAAAATATATAAGGCCAACAAAACTTTTCCTAGGACTGAAAGTTTTTTGAAAGTTAAGTACTCCTATGGCTAATCTAAGCCCCATTTCAAAAGAGGGGTACTAAATATTTCGTTCAAGATTTGTTTAGAATTTTACCAACACAGGTGATGAATGTAAAGATAATTTTTTTCCTTAAGCTGGTTGAATGTATTCAATTTGATTTGTAATTGTAATTATGATTTAAAAGATATTGTGGAAAAGAAACACAAACATGCACCTCAGTGACAGCAGCCTCATACCAATAATATCAAGCGCAATTTGTCCTTTATTTCCCAGAATTCCTTTACTTTGTCTGGTTTGTAAGGGATGGTCCTCAATTAGCTGTGCTATGTTTCCTCTTGCTTGGTAAGCATTTTTGGTCAAACAAGGAATGGCAGAGTTCCACAATTAGATCAAAAGATCAATCCTAATGTACCATTTTCTCCTCACCCTCCTGCTGTAATAAAGTGGCTGCAGTTCTCCAGGGGACAACTCAAAATCCTGGGACTGATATTTCTAAATTAGCTGACTCTCTGACCTTGCTGGTAATTGCGTTAGTTTATCAATGTTCAACACAATTTATTACTCTCCAATATGTACCAAAGTGTTTATCTCTCAACACTAACAATATTAAAAAATCTAAACTATCTATTGCAGCACAAAGAAGCGTCCTTTCATTAGGGAGACACATAAATAAGTGGGAAATGTCACACGATCTGGCTTAGTACAAAAGAGTTGTGACTCCTGAAAGGGAGGGGGAAGGTGCCTCCTCTGATTTAACAAGGCTAGTTACTAAAATCTGGAAGGAGAGAAATTGAGTTTTATTTCCGTTTGTGTGTGATGCAGGAATGAAATGATGCTTTATGCATTTCTAAAGCAATGGTTGATTCCAGGAAAAACGAACGGCGTTGATAAAGCCTTATCAAAGCACTTGAAAGTAATGTGGGTCCTGATAGCATCTTGCTCCGGCTTTAAACATGGTGCACTTTGATGGAGACAAGCATTAAGTTCATAGGTCCTATTCTGGGGTGAGAAAATCAACAGCATTAATTCACTACGCTCATCTTTATCATTTTATTATATGTTATTTAAACATTATGTTTGATTATTCTGGTGAACAAGCTGTAATAAAACTGTGCCTATTAGACTAACTCAAAGCAATATGATACTGAAGTATCTCCCCCCCCCAAAAGTTGTCTGGTTTTAACATACTGGGGCAAGTAAATGTGGCATGTCCTGGCTATAAACAATGTTAATAACCTACCCAGGCAGAAGTAGGTGTGATAAAGATCATGCTGTCCAACATTAAGTAATGGCTGCCCTTTATCTACTTAAGTCCTTCCGCCAAGAAGTAGACTGCTCTTTACTGTTTCTTCACAGATGATAGAGAAGTTAGGATGGATTCAGTGCATATCCACCCACTCACACACTTACTATCTGAATCCCTGTGTTCATTCTTCACTCATGGGAATGAGTTTCAGAGACAGCTCATACTCAAATAAAACTCGTCTGAAGGCTTGCAAAGCTTTGGCATCTTCATCCTAAACTCTTAGAGTCTTTAAACCATATGTCATATTATCACTATTGTTACTATTGTTACGTATTATTATTACTGTAATATATTATTACATTATTAACCATTGTTACTATTTTACTTTATTAATAATAAAGCTGATGTCTTTCCAAAGCAGATATATTTTAAAATTTTCTTTTGTTTACCAGCAGCTCATTTTAGTACAAAGAATAAAATTCCTTTGGTAATGGAATTATTAAATTTGAGTCCTCTAAGCAATTCAACCTAGGGTTTTTCATAACATTTTAAACCCCATATTTGGGAAACTTGACTGTTTTAATTATAAGCCAAAGTCTTAGAAATTCTTTTAGTTTTAAAAAAAATCTGCAACTTCTCTGACATTACTGTAGTGTTGGATGCTACTTATGCTTCACTAACATTGCCAACCCAAATCAAGAAAGCCCCCAAATCTGGCCACTGTGTGTGTTGCTCAAGCTAAACTGTACGTGTCATCTGCCCTGGTTTAGATGAAGATTTAACATGCACGGAGCACCTCTCAGGAGCCACATCCCGTTCTATACATTTCATGTGTATACCGCACCCTTTCATTGGAAAATATAATACATGAACTTTTGTCCATTTAATGAAACTTTTGCTCAGCTGTGTTGATTAGCCTCATAGCGTTTTGTTTTCAATAAATAATGACATTTTTTCATTCAGGTAAAAATAAAAGATAAAGAGTAACAATTTGAGCGACAAAAATCATTGTATTTTATCAAAGTAGCAGATCTTATAAGTATAAAAAAACCCTCTGTCTTAGTTTGTTAAGACTACTGTAACAAAATAACTTAGACTGATTCACTTATACATAACAAGAATTTAGTTCTTACAGTTCTAGACTCTGGAAAGTCCAAGATCAAGGTGCCAGCAGATCCGGTGTCTGGTGGGGGCTCACTCTCTGCTTCACAGGTGTTACTTTTTCAGGTGTCCTCACATGGTAGAAGGACAAACAATTACTAATATGACATAAGATTTATTGTAAGGACACTAATCTCATTCATAAGGATAGATCCCTCATGACCTAACACCCAACTTTTAATACTATTGCATTGGGGATTAGATTTCAACATATGAATTTTGAAGAGACATACACACTCAAATAATAGCAACTTCCTAGATTAAAAAGGGTGGTGAACACTTACTGGCCACCTACTGTGTGCCTCCAGTACTTTAAATATTTTACCCACTCTGAAAAATATTAATTGAGCATTTACTTTGTGACAGGCTCTGTACTAAAGACAGGATACAAGGATGCATAAAATAATACCCCATGAATTCAAGGAGGTACAGAGAAGGCCCTTTTTATACAATGTTCTACTTGATACAAAAGAGGTGAGTGCAATGTTGCAGGAACACAAGAGAGTCGCCTGGTCCATGTTGGTTAGGAAAGGCCATGCAGACAAAATAATGCCAATGTAGACTTTTCTAGTCTCCATAGAATCCTGTCTCTCAACTTTCCTCACATTATTCCTCCCTCTTTTCCTCCCGGCCGCCTCCCTTTCTCCTTCCTTCTTTTTTCTTTCCTGTCACTTTACTAGATATTTAAAAATTACAGAAGTAATACTTGATTTTCACAGTACACCAAACAATGCCAAAATGTAGAAAGCAAAAGTTAATAAGCTCTCCATTATGTATTCCAAACAATTCTCTGAAGTAACTTACAGAAAAAGAGACATTAGACGTGTATATATATTTTTTTTTCCAAAAAATGAAATCATGCTATACAGATTATCACACAATTTGCTTTTTCTCTCAAAACTTTATGAGACCATGTTCACATATTAAAAACCTCAAATTAAAAACAAAACAAAACATTAAAATGCCATTTGAAATCAGGTCAATGTTTTTATTTGTCCCTATAATTTTCTTGTTTTGGTTCATGTTTCTTTTTTTTACATCTTCAGTTAATATTATCCTATGGGAATTATATTTTATATTTTATCTCACTTCCTCTCTTTCTTCTCCTCTTTCCTTCTGATGTTAACTGCTAACAATCCCCACACTTTGAGCACCTTCTTTATATTTGGTTTGTATTTAGTCACATTTTTTCTATGCTCATACTAATCAACTTGTATGCACTCTAACATACATATTCAAAGACATTAATAGATTTCACTGTTGTAAATTTTATAAAAATTTGACCATATGAGCATTTCAATATTCCACAGTGAATAAAATAAAATTCATTCAACTGTTCCTCTATGACAATTTGGTTGTCTTTTGACATTACAAAAAAAATCTTGGAGCAAACATCCTTCTGCATATGTACTACATATATGTACTACAGCCATTGCTTATGACGAATAAATTCTCTACATTAAGACTGCTGGGTCTATCCCCTTTCTGATATTATACCTGGAGGAACTCAAGTCACTCTACAAAAAAGGATACCTGCACAAGCATGCTTATTGCAGCATTATTCACAATAGCAAAAACATGGAACCAATTGTGCTGCCCATTGAAAGTGGACTGGATAAAGAAAATATGGTACATTTACACGATGGAATATTATGCAGCCATAAAGAAAAACAAAATTGTGAACTTTGCAGCAACCTGGATAGGATTAGAGTTCATAATACTCAGTGATTTATCACAGAAACAAACATCTGAGTACCACATGTAATCACTCATAAGTGATCCCTGAAAATTTATCATAACAGTGTAAGAAAGGGATTGGCAGTAGTGGAACACTGCTAGAGGAAGGAGGTGGCACATAACATCAGTAAGCATACTCACACTTTACTGGTACAATAACCATATATGTACATAACCCTGAATTGTACCCCACATTTTAAAAATGAAAATGAAAAAACACAACAAAAAAACAAAGATCTAACAAAAGTAAATTATATGTGAAGAGAAGTCACCAAAAGATAATAAATGCAACTTTTAGCAAAAAACAAACAAACAAACAAACAGATTGCTGGATCCAATTGCTATGGAAGGACTTTTAGTTTTCTAGCAATTGCCAGATGGCTTTAAGGTTATAAAAATATTGACCAACAAGGTATGAGGCTATTCCTTTTCGGTTCTTTCATCATCATAGGATGTTATTGCTCTTTATAATTCCTGCCAATATAATGAGGAATAATAAGGTGACTATCTCATTGTTTGAATTAAAATTTCCCTAACTATCAGTGAGAATGTGCATCTTTTCATATGCTTATTTATTTATTTTTACAGTTTGCCTATTTATATCCTTTCCCCTTTTTTTCTTTGAGACGTCCTCCCCCCATCCCTGTAAATCAAATTGTGGCAGCTCTTTCTGTATCAGGGATATTTGCCCTTCGTATAGGTCAGGGTTTTCAGTTGATAACAGTGGAAACTGGCTGTTTGAGCTTGTCAGAAATTTGTTAAAGGATGTTGAGCTGCTGACAGAATCAGTGGTAAGAGGGTCTTGAGAAACAGGCTTGAGGACAAGATTCCAGGAACGGCACACACACACACACACACACACACACACACACACACACACACACACACACACACACAAGAAGCATTGAACTGGCTTAGGGAGAACACTCACCACCATATCTGTGGCTCTGCTGCTGCCTACTCCTGCAAAGTCAAGTCACCTCACAGAGGTTGTTCCCTCAGGTGGTTTAGTTCTGAATCATGAGACTGCAGGTAACAGACTGAACACAGGAAATACAGCTGTGCTCCATCTGCAAAGCAGGCGGGAAAAGTGAATTTTCTTACAGTCCTACTTAGAAACGGTGGGATTCAGAATGTGGTTATCTATTAAACATAGGATGGATATTCAAAAGTGTTTGTGCATCACAAATGACAGATGTCCATTGTACCTTTTATCTGTCTTATGAGTTGCAAATATTTTTCTTTAATCTATATTTTGACTCTGTTCATGACATCTTGTATCATATAATTATTTTAAAAATGTTTCTCTCTGTTTATGGTTTCTGGGGTTTCTATCTTACTTAAGAGGCTCTCTACTCTTCCAAGACAATGCAAATCATTTCCTAAATTTTCTTTTAATATTATTTTACTTTTTGCATTTGGATCTTCAATTCATAAAGTTTAGTTTCATATATGAAATAAATTGGACTCAAAAGTTTTTTTTCAGATGAATATCAACACCAGAAAAACCTGTTTTCCTCCATTCAATGGAAACGACAATTTTGTAATACCTTAAGTTCCCACATAAACTTGTGTATCTTTCTCAGCTCTCTATTTCACTTGTCTTACTCTTGTGCAAATCTATGATGTTTTGAATTACAAGAATTTTTTTGAAGCTTTATACTGACTTATTAACAAGTCCAAACAGGGCTTTACTTTTTCTTCTCAACATCCTGTTCTGCGGCCTCCTTGGTCCTCTTTGCCCAAATGCCAAAGAGGCCGGTGTTGGCGCGGGCCATGCGGAGGCTGGCAAAGGCCTTGACATTCTTCTCCTCAGTGATGACTCTGGCTTTCTCCTTCTTGTAGATGTTCCGAATGGGCTTGACTGGTCCGGTTAGCTGAGTGGCCAACTTGAGTTCCTCGGCTGAGCTGTCTCCTTTCTTGGGTGCCTAACGCTTCCTGGGGAAGAGCAAGAGCTTGGAGCGAAACTCCTTCAGCCGCTGCACGTTGGCCTGCAGGGACTCGGTGGCCTTGTTGCGCCTTCTCGGGTCCACGGAGATGCCCATAGTCCGGGCCACCTTCTTGAGGATGCCAGCCATCCGCAGCTCCTCCAGGCTGAAAGCCCCTGCCGGTTCTCACTCCGGTGTGGTACCTCAGGGTGGGGCACCTGACGATGGGCCGGACGGGTCCCGACGTGGGTAGCGGGCGACTTGGCGGACCCTGGCCCGCCCAGCGCTGGGTCTGCGGATCTTCTGGACCGGCTGATTGAACCACGTGGCCACGCGCTGCTGCCAGTCCTCTTGGAAGTGTGGCTTCAGGATCATGCCATTCCGGCTGGGCGCCGTGGCTGCCTACGGCCGTCCTCCACCAGAGAGCAGCCGAGCGGAAAGTGAATTATAAGAATTTTAAGTAACTTTTATAGTTTTCGTAGTTATAATATACTTTAATAGTGGATCTACAATGGAGACTTTGTTGCTTTTTACGACTGTCTCAAACATTTTAAATAGAAAATTTAGAACGCTTATACTCAGTTCTAAGAAAACGAATTGAATGTTCAAAGTTACATTAAGTTTGGTAAGAATCAACCACGTTGTAAGATCAGGATTTACATCCAAGCATATACTCTTTATTCAGTTCTTTTCTTCATCTCTTAAAAAGAGTTTGTACTTTTCTTCTTATACGTCAAGTAAATTTCTTCTTAAATTAATTCCTGGGTAAGTTACAGTTTTTATTACTATGTGAATGGAATATTCTTCCATTTCTATAATAATTGTTGACTAGTAGTATAGACAAAACAATGAACTTTTGTTTATTTATCAACATTAAGACATCTTTTCAAGTTCATTTGTTACATCTTGATAGTAAAAGTTTCAAGGATCAAATAAAGCATTTTATTAATTGTTATGTAATATACCAATTATTTGGCATATTTATTTTATTAAGTAAGTGAAACTTCTTAAATAATGTTGAATATGATGAAGATTGCTATAATTCTTGTGTTTTTGTTGATTTTAGTAAGAATGATTTAAATATATAACTATTGTGATCTTTGTAGCTGGTTTTGAAATAGACTGTATCACATTTAAGTAATTTCCTTCTGTGTAACTTTATATTTAAAATATTTGATGGAATAATTGCTGATTTTTGAAAAGGACCTATTCAACATCTGTCAGTATAATCACATGTGCTATCTCATTTACATTTTTGATATAATTATGTTGTTGAATCATTCATGCAGTTCAGGATTAAACACTATTTGTCATATTTCTTGTGAATTCAATTAATTAGTATTTTCTTTAGAGTTTATTTTGTACCATAGTATCAAGTTTGGGTATCAGTTATTAGCAACTTTTACTAATGTTTTCCTTATTTTTCATACTCTTGTATTTTTATTCTCTAGTTCCAAAGAGTAGAAACTATGTAGAGAACATTTCTTCTCTATATAAAGAACCATATTTCTTTAATAACAAATGAGAAGTTCCTTGAGGTATTGTATTTCTTCTTATGAGTTCAAATATAATGTATTGTAGAGAGATTATTCCTCTTACTTGGAGATTTGAACTAGATTATGTCTAAGGTCCCATCCAATCCCAACAATCATAATTATTGAATTACGTAGGTGTTAGAAGGATAGACTCCAGAGTCAGATTCTAGGGTTTGGATATTAATCTAAGACTTAGTAGTTGTGACAATTTGCTTAACTTCTAAAGCCTCAGTTTCTTCATTTTCCAAAGGTAAGAATTAAAGGAAAAACCCATGTAAGTCATTTAACATAGTGTTTGGCATATGATAAACACTCAGTAAATAATTTCATGTGGGTAGAAATTTTCAATACATTTTTTTAGAAAGGATACTCTTCATTTTTAATATGTGGTTTATATAAGAAAGTTTTTCTTTTAATATTATAATGTTCTGGAAAATGTTTTCTTTTGCACAATTATTGTCTTTTTTTTTTTTAAACTACTTGTTTCTTAAATGGTCTTATTTTTTGTAGTTTATTTTGGGGCTTTTTCTGGCTCTCCACATAATTTTTGGGTAGTGTCAATCATTCTCTTGGCTTTAATTATCATCTATTTACAGATGACTATCAAACAGCTCTCTCTTCTAAGCTTTGGATGCACATATCATCTGCCTACTAAATGCTCCCACCCGGACATTCCACAGGCGCTTCCATCTTGATACAATCTCAATGAATCCACCATTTCTCCTCAGATGTTCTCCTAACATGCACAATCTTGAATGTTATCTGTTTCAAGAAATTATGCTACAATTCTTGTTCACCTCAGAAATCTAGAATTATCCTTGACTCCTCCACTCTCTCCACCCTCGTCTCTAATTCCCAAGTTCTAAAATATTCCTCATAGCAGTCCATTACACGCCATCCCCACTGACACATCTTTAGTTTTGGAAAGCATTAACAAATTCTTACTTTTAGTAATGAACCACTTCTTTGAAAATGCAAATCTGATGGACCAAGCCCACTACTTCAAAATCATTTTTAATCTCAACTTTCTAACTTTGTTCTCCAGTTGTAATAAATTTGTTTCAGTTATTTGAACACATTATACTTTTTCTTCATTGATGTCTTTGTACACAAGAAATATTAACTGGAACACTTTCCTATTGTTCGCTGACTGCCTTACTGCTGTTCATCCTTAGGTCTTTACTTAACAAAAGCAATATCAGCAATAATATCAATGAAAACAATGAGAACGAAAGTGAACAGTTAATGTATACTTACCACATACCAGGCACTCTGCCACATGCTTCAGTTATGCCATCACATTTCATCTTCATGGCAATATATGAGATAGGAACTTGTATTGGCTCACACATGAAAAATCTGAGGCTTAGAGAGTTTAAATAATTTTCCCAAGGTCTTGAATCTTGTATGTGGGAGAATTTGGATTTCAACCCATGTCTCTCTGACTTCTGTGCCTGTTCTCTTTAGATATCATCTGCTCCAGAAGGCATTCCTGGCAAATTATCCTCTTCCCTTTATGGTCATCTGTGCACCACACAGTATCTATTCTAACACATAACACTCTATGGTGTAATAATTTGTTCCATTCTCTGTGTCTCCAACTAGTTTGGGAACACTAGAAAATCAAGGAGTGCTTGTCCTTGTATTCTTAGCACCCAGCCCAGTGTCTAGCATATAGTAGGTGCTTAATAAATTTTAATATATAACTACCATGGTCTGAATATTTGTGTACCCCTGAAAATTATATGTTGTCATTTTGGCCCTTCAGGTGATGCTATTAAGAGATGTTAAGGTGATTATATTTTGAGGGATGAACCCTTATGAATGGGATTCGTGCCCCTATAAAATAAACCCAGAATACCAGGTCAAGAACTCATCCTAGAAAAAGTGCGACATACCTCATTGCTGAATATCACTATGGTCACCTTTGAAATACGCCTCTCAGGAAGCTATGCACCAACACTAGAGCCTAGTCCTCCTCACTGATGAAGAGAGGTCTGGAATGGCTATCAGAGTTACCCTTGATGTTCTAAATGTCATCAAAATGTTTTCCTTTATCTTGGGTAAAGAAAAAAGTCATTTCTTTACTGGCTAAAAACTCCTTCACAGACAGTGCTGTATGAGACGGTGCCTTGTGGTGATGCAAGAGCTCCTTTGGGATCATTTTTGCACACACCTTTCTCATGCCAAGATTTTCAGTTAAGATTTTTGTAACTGTTTCTCTCCTTGTGTTTATTTGGTCTGCTATGCTTCTCACAGTCAGCTGACAATTTTGATGCACAATTTGATAAATTTTTACAATGTTTTCATCAATTCTGACATCTCTTCATCAATGGTGTTTTCTCCCCTTCCCAGAAAAACGTTTAATCCATTTGTACACTGCCATTTTCTTCATGACATTATCCCTATAAACTTGGACTAATGTGTCCCTGATTTCACTTCCACTTTTGCCAAGTTTAACAAGAAATTTGATGTTTATTTTTGGCTTTGATTCAAGCTCCTACATTCTTGTGATGGCACACAAATACATGCAACAACAATGATGAACACCACTCATCAAGACACTGCCACAAGTCAACATGAACACAGCTGTGAGACACTGATGTACCAAGGTTATGAAACCTTTCTGAGTTGTTTGTACCTGCACTGCCAATGCAAGTGCGTGGTGGTAAGTTCACAAACTTAATTGTCAGATCTTGCAGGCTTCTGGCCCCTTCTACCATGTGAGCACACAGTGAAAAAAATGCTGTCCATGAATTAGAAAGTAGCACCTCACTGCTAGTGCCTTGATCTTGGACTTCCCATTCTCACTAGCTGTGAGAAATAAATTTCTGTTGTTTATAAGCCACCCAGTTCATGGTATTTGTTATGGCAGCCTGAATGAACTAGAAAGTCTGATAACGAAGTTTATGAGCTTTTCACTATGTGCTTACATTGGTAGCACCATACAAACAACTTGGAAAGGTTTAATAACCTTGGTATATCAGTGTCTCACAGCTGTGTTCATGCCGATGTGTGGTGGTATCTTGCTGAGTGGTGTTCATTATTGTTACGTGTTTTTGTGTGCCGTCGTGAGAATGTCAGAGCTTGAATTAGAGTAAAAAATAAACACTAAATTTCTTGTTAAACTTGGCAAGAGTGGAAGTGAAATCAGGGACATGTTAGTCCAAGTTTATGGGGATAATGTCATGAAGAAAATGGCCATGTACAAGTGGAGTAAACTTTTTTCTGAGGGAAGAGAAAGTGTCACTGATGAAGGGAGGTCAGGATGACAAGTAAGAGCAGAACTGATGAAAACATTGCAAAAATTTGTCAAGTTGTGAATCAAAATCGTCAGCTGACTGTGGGAAGTGTAGCAGACAAAATAAACATTAATAGAGAAACAGTTAAACATTGATAGAGAAACGTCTTAACTGAAAATTTGACCTGAGAAAGGTTTGTGCCAAAATGGTCCTAAAGGAGCTCTAGCATCACGACAATGCACCAGCTCACACAGCACTGTCTGTGAGGGAATTTTTAGTCAGTAATAAATAACTGTATTGGAACACTCTCCCTACTCAGCTGATCTGGTCCCCAATGACATTAAAAATATTTATTTAAAGATATGGGGTACAATTCAGGGTTAGGTATACAAATGGTCATGCAGAGGTAAAGTTTGGGCCTCACTTTGGTCCCCACTTCATCTGCTTTGAGATCAGGTACCCTTATTGATGAAGTTGACCTCTCTCCATAGGCAGTTTCCCACTACTGCCAATCCCTTTCTTATAGTATTATGATAATTGTTCAAGGTCCGCTTGTAAGTGAGAACATGTGGTACTCAGTTCTTTGTTTCTGTGATAGATCACTCAGTATTATAGACTCTAAGTCCATCCAAGTTGCTGCAAAGTTTATAATTTTGTCCTTTATGACTGTGAAATATTCCATTGTGTATATGTACCACATCGACATTTTTCTTGAACTGAAGA
>CAUYQG010151558.1:0-33906 GCA_963574415.1 Tarsius wallacei | reverse complement strand
CCGTTCTCCTAATTTTTCTTTGTTTTTTTCCTTTAATTTTTTTTTGGTTTTGGTTTAATTTTAAAATTTTTTTTAAATTTTTTTTTTATTTTCTTTTATTTTCTTTTTTTTTTTTTTTTTTTTGAGTTGGAGTCTCATTCTGTCACCGAGACTGGAGTGCAGTGCCCGCTCCCGGCCACTGCAGCCTCAACCTGCTGGGTTCCAGCAATCCTTCCGCCTCAGCCTTCCAAGTAGCTGGAACTACAGGCACGCGCTACCACACCCGGCTAATTTTTTTGATTTATTGTAGAGATGCGGTCTCGCCAAGTTGCCCAGGTGGGTCTCGAACCCACGGGCTCAGGCAATCCACTCATCTCAGCCTCCCAAAGCGTGGGATTACAGGCTGAGCCACCGAGCCCGGCTCAAGTTTTTTTTTCTTTAACCTTTACCCACCAAGTTTGGAGGTGATTTTATATTTTAGAGGAGAAGAGTGGCTGTTTTGTGTAGGCTATTAGGATTATTTATCTGGATTTTGTCTAAAAATTAACTTTTCCAAGAGGTAACTTACTCAGTTTTAAAACAGTAGAAAGAAATTACAAAATGAATTTATACTTCCCAGTCTTCTGAATCATTGCCAGCCCATAAACCTTCTTGGTTTATAGTAAGGAATGGTTTTTCTCTATCGTAGATATTTTTCCTAGTGAAACTTTTTTCAGGATTACTATTAATCGAGTATCTAAATATTTAAATCTAGCATTGTGATAGTCAAAAGCTGCTTTGATAATCTGCCAGATTTCTCCTCTACCACATTCCTGACTATGAACCAGTCAGTCAAACAGGATCAGATTATGATGTTGAATACATCACTGCTAGGCTAGTTCTAATCTGCTTTTGGGAGCTGGTGCCTAGCCAAACCTGATTGGGCTGGTCTCCTGAGTCTTTTTGGTACTTCAAGTACCAGAGCTGAAAATAGTGCTGTCAGAGCTGATTGACTAGTCATGGAGGTGACAGCCCAAGGAATCCTTGTCCCGTATCCCATCCACTTGTTGACTTCCCTTGCTTGTAAGTGTAGAATGTTATCAGGCAATGGTGGACATACACGAAAAACATTTTGCAAAGATAATTAATAGAAATACTATTGTAGGTGATGATTTGGTAAACACTGCTTGCCCTTACACAGAGTTTCTAAAATAATAGACTGACAGCATATTAAACAGTCACTGTATCTTTCGAGTGAGTTGCACTGTGTTATGACAGAGCATGAACCTTTCAAATTCAAAATTCTAGGTTTAAATCCCACTTTGACCACCATCTGGTTGTATGCTGAAGAATTCACTTAACCCCTTTGAGCCTTTCATATGTACTGGGGTTAATACCTGCCTTGTCAGGTTGTTGTGAAGACCAATAGCAACATAATTGTGATTTACCACAGTGCACAGAGCTATGCCCATTGTGGGTTCCGGGCAAATGATTCTTCAGATCTATTGAACATGGAGTAGAATGTGTCCCCATGTTCAAGGTTAGATCACTCTGGAGGACATTTGGGCTTTTTCCAGTGCTTATATGGCCATTAAGAGCAAAGACCTGTCAAGGAATCATCAAACAGTTTCCTGGGCAGTGGAAATTTGCCACAACTAGTGGAGAACTAGCCTGGCCTGGTATTTGCTTTGTCATTATGTATACAACCCTATTTTAAATGTCTATTTGTATTATTTGTGAAACACATAATTTTTATTCTGTAACATTTAAGGTTGCAAATTTTGCAGATCTCCTAAAGGACCTAGTACATAAATGAAACTGTATATGTGAACCAGTAGGATTATCAACATGATACACTATAATTTTGGACTAAAGTATGAGCCTCCCTATTTATACTGTAGAAATGATTTCTTTTCCCCTCACAGCTTTGAAGAGCCCAGCCGCATTCCATGAACAGATAAAAAGCTTGGAACGAGCCAGAGTAAGAAATTTTACTTTAAAATGTTATACTTCTCGCCTTTATTCTAAATTACCTGTGGACAAGTAACAGTCTTACTCTCAAATATGTCAACGGAGAAAATATGGCATATTTTTAGAATACATGGCATAGACAATATTTACTTAGGGGGTGGTTTGATCTTGGAGGTTTGTGGAAAATACATGACATTCCAATTTTGTTCTTTTAAAATCAGTAACTTGTGTTGTTCGTAAAGGACAAATCACACTTCACTTTCTTGCTCTCAAAGCATAGCCACAGTTTTTAGAGACATAATAGGGGAGTAATTCTGCCATTTGCTACCCCTGCAGAGGGATAGCCAAGTTATGTGCTGACACCAGACACCTGGGTAGTTTCCACCTAAATCTGTGTTACCTGTATGTTTGACCAGGGGCAGGAGAATTTGGCTAAGTTAGAGAACCTTGTCATGTCCAACTCTGCTTTATTCTTTAAGATGGCTCTAACATAGTTGCACACCATGTTGGCATTTAATATTTTTCTTTAAAAGTGCCATGATGCATATTCATTTGTTTGGGGGAAAACTTTTACATGCAATATGAAAATAAACATATTCCAAAATTTTCTTAAGAATTTTCCTAGAATGTAATAATGATCTCTTAGAGTTTTATAGAATATAAAACTCACTTTGAAACCTTGTTGTTTAAGAGTTGAGTATAATTTGAATTAAGAAAATATGGTCTGGCAATCCTTTCACCTCAGCCTTCCAATTAGCCGGAAAAAAAAAAAAAAAAGAAAATATGGTCAGGGATATGAAAATACATTAGAATGTTTAAGAAATTTGCTATCGAAGTAAATTTCTACTTGATTTAGAGGGTAGATTGTACTGATTTTAGATATTTAAGTGATCTAAATTTTTTAATTCAAAATTATCTTCAAAATCATGAGTTTTGGCATTGCCTTTTTTTTTTGAGTAGGAGTCTCTGTTGCCCAGGATGGAGTACAGTGGCACGCTTATGGCCACCGCAGCCTCAGCTGCTGGGCTTAGATGATCCTTCTGCTTTTGTCTTTCAAGTAACTGGAACCACAGGTGTGCACCACCACGCCTGGCTAATTTTTTTGAGTTATTGTATATACAAGGTCTCACCAAGTTGCCTAGGCTAGTCTCGAACCCCTTGTCTCAGGCAATCCTCTTGCCTCCACCTCCCAAAGTGTTAGGATTACAGGTGTGAGCTACCGTGCCCGGCATTGCCAGGTTTTAAGATAAAAGTTTATAAAGTGCTTACCAACATATTCTTAAAGTCTTTGTACGATTTTGAAGGCTGCATGTATTGGATAATAGTTTTTCTAAGTACTAATTTCTACTCTTTTCTTCTTCCAAAGCCATGACCAAAAGTATATACAGTATATTTAAGTGGAGTACCTTGAAAAAATTTAGAACCACAATAAATCATAATTTATAGTAAGAGTGTCTTTCTTTTTTTTTAAAAAGACTGAAAACTTTTTGAAACACAAGATTCGGAGTCGACCGGATCGTTCTGAACTTGTCAGGATGCACATTTTAGAAGGTAAAGGTTTTATTTAATTCTTCTTGGATTGCTACATTTTCTCAAAGAAGTGAGAATTCCGCCATTTCTGTTTATTCCCATTTTAATAACTCTTTACCCCACAGACTGATATCCTCCAAATTGGATAGCAATATGAAGAACCAAAGCTAAAACATATTGTTAGATACATGGGGAAGGTTTGATTCTCCAAATAACTAATTAGTGGACTGACGCTTCCCAGCTGGTACCATAAATGCCTCTACCACACTGTTCTGAAAAACGATTTTTGGTCCAGAGGATTTCTTTGTCATTGAAGGACATGCCCCACTCATTAAGCCATAAGAGATAGCCACAAGTCTAACCCTAGATTTTCGGCTACTTAGATCTTGCTTTTGTCTACCTAGTTTGATACCCACACCCGACATTTTCTCTTTATTGCCACATACCTACAACAGTCTAGCTTGATCTGGCCATTATCATAAGCACCCTCCACCTGCCTCCACCAAATTATCTTAGTCACCTAGCCTTATCACCTTTGAGGCTTGTAGGGACAGTTCAGTTTCATCTTTGGCTAAACATGTAGCTCAGGTCAGGATGTTTTTCTCTCTAAAGACAGAGCATTCTTGAAAGCAAGTACCTTCACCATAGACCCCCAAGTTATATTTTCTTTCATCGTTTTGCTTCTCTGATTTATTGAGCAAGACTAGGAACTTGATCTTGTGACAGTCTTGGCTGTGTTAAACCTTGAGAAAAAGATACAGAAAGAACCCCAAAACTCCCCAAACATTTAGAAACAATTATCATGTAGAAGGGAGATTTGCTTTCTCTGGGCCTAATCAGAATTAGGATTAGAGTTGGCATTAGAATTAGGTTGATATCACAAAGTATTAGGTTGTAGCTAAACCTAAGGAACAATATCCTAAAGGTCAAACATCTCCAAAAGTGATATCTTCAGGAGGTGATATGATTGCCGTTATGAAAGATGTTCTTTCTCTGACTGGCGTGCTAGATACCAGAGACCCAAAAAGCAAGCAAAGTAGGTAGATGTGGGCTTTCATGGAGTTTCCTTCCATTCTAGTGGCAGAGACAGATAATAAACAAGAAAACAAGTGAGTTACAAATTGTGAGAAGCTCTTTGTGGAGTAATAAACAAGTTGTTGGGATAGAGAAAAGGCACACCAAGTTAAGGCTGGCATAAAGAAGTTCCAAGTATCAAACTCGTCTCTGTAGCCCCAAGTAAGGTCTCTTCATGTAAAGAATCTGTGATGATGTGGCTGTCCTCCTCATTCCAGGGACAGGAGGTGAGAGGTGTGTGCCTTTCTCTCCTTTGGGTTGTGTTCTCAGAAGTCCACAGGACTAAAAAGCCTTTTCCAGTACTCCAATAGTAGGGTAGAGCAGCTACCAGCTGTCAGGGATAAGTGAAATCTTCAAAGAAGCACATTTACTGGTAAGTAGCCAAGTAAAGCGTTCCTTTTTGTGCCTGAAGATATCTTGGCCTGTAAGGGATATTTTTGTAGTAACAATGTTGTTTCGATTTGCCATCTAACTGTAACAGACTTCGTTAATATAACCAAAATTAGGGCAAATACATTTAACTGTCAAAAGTAATCACATCTGCTTTTTTAAAGAAAAGACTACCCAACATTTAAGAACCTAACAGTGTATCTGAATGAATCACAAGTGATGTTTTTAGGACATTTATTCTCAAGTAGGGATTTTTAAAATAAGAGTGCCATTCTTAATTTTTAAAATATTCTAAAACCACCTCCCAACTATATCTTAACAGTAGCTCAATTTTGATTGGGTTGGATATTTGGCAGGCAAGAATCTAAGTTATTTTCTGAAGTTTAGCAGTTAAACTTCAGCTTCAGTCTTATGGAGATGGGAGGTATTAAAACTAGAAACAGAAACATACCAAAATGCCAGATTCTACTTATTACTTTGGGATTATTTTCTTTCCATACATATTGCTGCTATCATTTGGGTATTGTTAATGGGAGAAGGCTATCCTACCTAGATCTTAACCAAAAGCATTGAAAAATCAAGCTGAGCTTGATTCTCATGGTCTCACTCTCCCCAACTGTGATTTTCCTGTATGGTTAGAAGTGTTTTATCTCACAAAATTTGGGCCACAGTTTGTTATACAGGAATTTATTTAAATGAGATGGGCCCATATTTTACTTTAACTTACAGAATGCACATTTGTTTGCCAGTATTCCAACCTAGGGTCTAGAGCCTTCTCTTTGGGGAAGGCTTTAATGAATGGAGTTCACCTCACCACTGGCTTATGTACAGCATCTGTATATCATCTACAATTTCCATTTATGGTGTAAAAAAACCATAAGGACGCTTGAAAAGCAACCTGAGCTTAAAGTCCTATGTTTTGCAATCTTTTCCAAAATCTTTCACAGTTGTTAATTACCCAAACTAATTTTTTTTTTTTTTAGTTGGAGTCTCACTCCATTGCCCAGGCTAGAGTGCAATGGCACAAGTGGCACGCTCACGGCCACCCCAGCATCGATCTACTGTGCTCCAGCGATCCTTCTGCCCTACCTTCCAAGGAGCCGGAACTACAGGCACACGCTACCATGCCTGGCTCATTTTTTATTTATTGTAGAGACAAGGTCTCGCCAAGTTGCTTAAGCTGGTCTCGAACCCGCGGGCTCAAGCAATTCACTTACCTCTGTCTCCCAAAGTGCTGGGATTACAGGCTGAACCACCAAGCCTGGCCACCCAAACTAATTTGACAGTGATTTTTTAAAAATGACTTGCCTTTATCAGATCTTTCCAAAGCATTTAACTTAGGTTTCCAAGAAATGATTATTTTATTTTTTGTCATTTTCTCATAACATTTAGTTTAGTTATGTATTGATAATAGCGATTACAACAGATATGAACCATTTTGTGGATAATTAAGGTTGATTTTTGGCATGTATACCAGCTCAGCTGAGGGAGAGAAGTTGCATATATGTGCTAGAGAGTAGCTTACCAGCATGGACTTTCTGTGAGCCTTGGACTTCAACTAGGACCTTCTGCCTACAGAATGAAGAACATCAGTTCATCCTGAGCCTACTTATGGGGAATTTCACTTAAAAAAACTTTCTACTGTATAACTTTAAGATTCAAGCAGCTTTCAACTTGGAATTTTGAGTTGACACTATATCATTATCCTTAATCAATTATAAACATTTCCTGAATGGACTTAGAGTCTATAATACTGAGTGATCTTTCACAGAAATGAAGAACTGAGTATTACATGTTCTCACTCATAAGCGGACCTTGAACAATTATCGTAATACTTTAAGAAAAGGATTGGCAGTATTGGGAAACTACCAGGAGAGGGGTGTGGGGAAGTGAGATTGGCAGTAGTAGGAATCTGCCTGGGAAAGAGGGGGGCACACCTCTACAACAAGGATACCTGCATAATGAACATTTGTATACCTAACCCTGAATTGTACCCCACATCTTTAAAATATAAAAAAATTATAAACGTTTTTTAGAACAATGGAAAAAATGTTAGTGAGAGTTACCAGAAACACAAGTCATTAACAGAAGGAAGCAAATGAATGAGTTATGATATCAATTGTAAAGTATTGTAAGTAGATGAGTTGATACCTTTATACAACCATTGATTACTGTGTAATCGAATTCCTAACAGATAAAAGGATTTGTATTCAGAAATAAACCTAAGTTCTTAATTATGAAGACTGACTCTGAGACACACAGGAATAGGAATCAACTCAAGAATATGAATTTTAGCTCTTCCCACTGACCTCTGCAAAGAAGTGTATAACCTAAGAGGCAGGGTATTCTCTTCTAGGAATTGACTTTCCAATGAAACCAAATCCAGAACTGTCCATTTCTTGAGCCGTAGGTCACATCTGTCTTGTTCATCATCTTTATCCCCAATACCTGATAAGTGTGAATTTGACCCTCCTACCATCAGTGAACAATGGCAGTAGCCCATTTTTTGGCTTAAGCTCATGTTAATTTGTGTTTGTGGGCATCCAGGTTATATAGACAAGGCAAAGCTATGCAGGACTAAAAAATACAAAATGCTTACTGGATCATTCTTAAACAGTCATTTTCTCTTTCCATAAATAAGTTGAGAACACATAAATATATTTAAGGCAGTTTAAATTCAGTTAGTTGACCTGAAATAACATTATGGAATAGAAATAGTAATTCAAGGAATGGTTAAAACTGTATTTCCTCTTTCAGAAACATTTGCAGAGCCATCCCTGCAGGCTACTCAGATGAAGTTGAAAAGAGCTCGGCTAGCAGATGACCTGAATGAAAAGATTGCTCAAAGACCTGGTCCCATGGAACTGGTAGAGAAAAACATCCTTCCTGTGGACTCCAGTGTTAAGGAAGCAATTATAGGCAAGACTCTAAAAGTTTACTATTTTCTGGGAGAAATAGAAACTTGGATGTTTTAGATAAAGCAAATAGAATGAAAAGGGCAGCACCAATCATGAGCACTGTTTTCCGGGTTAATTAGAAATTAACTTATACAATGATTCTTGTGGTGGTTATATTATGTATTATAAGATTAACATCTGTTAACAGATTTGTTCGATTTGAGGTTTAAGTCTTACATTCTGATTTCATTATCCATGTTCTAAGTTAAACTTACTGTTTTGTACTGCTTAGTTTCTGTTGTTTAATATTTTTACAAACTTTTCATTATTTTACTCCTGTCTACTTCTAGGAAAGATAAATAACTTGTTCAATGTTAGTTCAGGAAGATGAATAGCTGATGAGTGTAGATGTATTCATTAAGAATCAAAATATCTGGTCATTTAATCCTGATTTAATACTGATGTATTTAATACTGATGTTTGTCACATAAGCTTTAGCAAAAAAAATCATTTTAAGAATAATGCTCCCTAATCAGTTTTGAAAATTTAATATCCTATCTTAAAACTATCATGGTTTTCATTACTCCTGGGGACTTCATATTTTGCATTAGTATGAGTTTAAAGTTTAAACAACTTGTAGTCAAGAATTCTAAGTAGTGCAGTCAACTATGAGTCCATTCAGTCCTAAAGAGATGGGCCCTAAAAAGTAGGATGTCAGTGTGGCTGGGCTGCTCCTTGAGGTGGGACCTTATCAACAGATACCCAGTCATTGCCCCCATTTCTTCATTGTCTCATGTTTTTTAATAGTTGGATTCTGGGTCAGGAACCAAACAAGATACACACATTGCCTCTAGCCAGTACGTCTCTTAAATCTAAGATTAACAAGGGTACCTGCATAACCGACGTTTGTATACCTGACCCTGAATTGTACCCCACATCTTTATAATTAAAAAAAGAGAGAAAAAAAAATCTTAAGATTTATACATTGAGTGGATCTTCTTCTTTTTTTTTTTTTTTTTGAGTCACAGTCTCATTCTGTCACCCGCACTGGAGTACAGTGGCATGATCATGGCTCACTGCAGCCTCAGTCTCCTGGGCTCAGGCGACCCTTCTGCCTCAGTCTCCTGAGTAGATGAGACAGCACTATGTCTGGCTAATTTTTGTATTTTTTGTAGAGACAAGGTCTCCCTATGTTGCCTTGACTGTTCTTGAACTCCTGGGCTCAAGCAATCCTCTTGCCTCAGCCTCCCAAAGTGCTGGGATTACAGGTGTGAGCCACTGTGACCAGCCTCCTTGTTTTTCTTACTACTTACTTGTTGATGAAATAGGCTTGTTTTGTCTTCTAACATGTCCCACATTGACCCATCATTGCATTTGCATCCCCAGGTGTCATTAAAACATCCCTGTACTCTATACTTCCTATAACTGGTAGTTGGATCTAAAGGCTTGAGCTAACTCGGGCTTGACTTTTTGTTCCCCCAAGAATATATCATAGATAATGGTGTTTTCTTCCATTGGGAAGTGCTTTATGTTCAATTTTTTTTTAACCAACTTGTTAAATTTTCATAGCGAACAATGTTTCTCCTTCTTTTTCATATTATGCTTACATAACAGTCATTTCTTTCTTTAGGCGTTGGGAAAGAAGACTATCACCACACTCAGGGTGAGTTCTCATTTGACGAAGACAGCAGTGATGCTTTGTCTCCAGACCAGCCTGCAAGCCAGGAGTCACAGGGGTCAGCTGCGTCCCCAAGTGAGCCAAAAGTTAGTGAATCACCATCTCCTGTGACTACAAACACTCCAGTCCAGGTATCGTCTTTCTGGTTTTGACCCCTAAGTAGAGAAAGTGCCTTGCTTTTTATATATCAAGGTAATGCATTTTCACCAGAAGAAAAATCTGAAATGTAAAAAATTTAATAGTCTTTTCTCCTATAATCCAAACCTGTTAAAATTTTTAAATCAATTCTTACATAATTATTTTTGTGCTACATACATGTTTTTATTTTACAAATAGTTTTGTAACTTCTTAGAAATTTTTACGTAACATTTTCTGACTTACAATTTCACTTACTATAAAATTCACCTTTTTTGTAACCATCTTAGCCATTTTCAAGTATGTAGTTCAGTAGTGTTAAGTATATTCACATTGTTGCTGTGCAGTAGATCTCCAGAACTTTTTCATCTAGTAGAATTGAAATACTACCTATAATATATATATATATATATATATATATATAGAGAGAGAGAGAGAGAGAGAGAGAGAGAGAGAGAGAAATACTCTATGCCCATCTGCTCAACCCCTAGTAACCACTATACTGCTTTTGGTCTCTGTGAATTTTACTACTCCAGGTACCTTGTAAAAGTAGAATCATACAGCATTTGTCTTTTTTTAAGTTGACTTATTTCACTTAGTATAATGGCCTCAAGCTTCATCCTTATTGTAGCATATGATAGGATTGCCTTCCTTTTTAAGGCTAAATACATTTTGTTATCTGTTCATTAGTTGGTGAACATTTGTGTTGCATTTGTCTTGGCTATTGTGAATAATGGTGCTATGAACATGGGTGTGCAGATATCTCAAGACCCTGCTTTTAATTCTTCCATGTGTGTCCAGAGGTGGGATTATCAGATCATTTGGTAGTTACAGTCTTAATTTCTTGGAAGAACCTCAATATTGTTCTCCATAGCTGTTGCATTTTACAGTCTCACCAACAGTGTACATGGGTTCCAATTTCTCCACATCCTTCTGCATGGTGCATACCACCATGCCCAGCTAATTTTTTTCTTTTTTTAGAGATGAGGTTTCACTATGTTACCCAGGCTAGTCGTGAACTCCTGGGCTCAAGCAGTCCATCTACCTTGGTCTCCCAAAGTGTTGGAATTACAGGCGTGAGCCACCACACCCAGCCAATACTGAGCATCTTTTCATGTGTTTAATGGCTATATGTGTATCATCTTTGGAGAACTGTCTTTTGCCCATTTTTTAATCTGGGTATTTTTGCTGTTGAGTTATAGAAGGGTCTCTATATATTCTGGATAGTAAATCTTTATCAGATTTATGATTTTATACGATATGGAGTATTTTCTCCCATTCTATGTGTTGCCTTTTCACTCTTTTGAATTGTGCCCTTTGATGTTTTTAGATTTGACATAGTACCATTTTCTTTTTGTTGCCTGTGCTTTTGGTATGATACCTTTAAAAAATCATTGCCAAATCCAATGTCTTGAAGGTTTTCCCCTCTATTTTCTTGCAGGAGTTTTATAATTTGGGGTCTTATGTTTAGTTATTTAATAATTTTGAATTAATTTTTGTAGATGGTGTTAGGTAAAGGTCCACCATCATTCTTTGCATGTGGATATCCAGTTTTCCCAGCACCACATATTGAATGGACTGTTCTTTCTTCACTGAATGGTCCTGGCACCACTACTAAAGATCTTTTCATCACATAGGTGAGGGGTTTTGTTTTTGTTTTTTCTGGGCTCTCTGTTCCACTGATATACAGGCATTTTTCAGAGATACTGAAGGTTAGATGCCAGACCACTGCAATAAAGCAAATATTGCAATAAGGCAAGCCACACAATTTTTTTTTGTTTCCCAGTGCATATAAAAGTTACACTCTTTTGTAGTCAGTTAAGGGTACAATAGCATTATATCTTTAAACAACAACAACATACATAGTTTAATTTAAAAATACCTTATTACTAAAAATGAAAATCTGAGCCTTCAGTGAACTTTCTGCTGGTAGAGGGTCTTGCTCTGATCTTGATGGCTGCTGAATGATCTGGTTGGCGATTGCTGCAGGCTGGGGTGGCTGTGACAATATCTTAAAGTAGGACAACAATGAAGTTTGCCACATCAACTGAGTTCTTCCTTTCATTAAATATTTCTCTATAGTATGTGACGCTGTTCGATAAGATCTTACCCACAGCTTCTTTCAAAATTGGAGTCAATCTCAAACTCTGCTGGTGCTTTATAAACTAAGTTTATGCAATGTTCTAAATCCTTTGTTGGCATTTTAACAGTGTTCACAGCATGTTCACCAGGAGTAGATTCCATCTCAAGAAACCACTTTCTTTGCTCATCCATTAGAAGCAAGTCTTCATTCATTCAAGTTTGGTCATGAGGTTGCAGCAGTTCAGTGTCATCTTTAGGCTCCACTTCTAATTCTAGTTCTCTTGCAGTTTCTACCACACCTGCAGTTCCTTTTTCCACTGGAGTATTAACTCTTCTAAGTCATTTGTGAAGTTTGGAATCCACTTCTTCCAAACTCTTGTTACTGTTGATATTTTGACCTCTTTTTTTTTTTTTTTTTTTTTTTGAGTTGGAGTCTCACTCCGTTGCCCAGGCTGGAGTACCTTGGCACACTCACAGCCACCCCAGCGTCGACCTTCTAGGCTCTGGTGATCCTTCCGCCTCAACCTTCCAAGTAGCCGAAACTACAGGCGTGCTCTACTACACCTGGCTCATTTTTAAAAATTTATTATAGAGACAAGGTCTAGCCATGTTGCCAGGGCTGGTCTCAAACCCTCAGGCTCAGGCAACTTGCCTCAGCCTCCCAAAGTGCTGGGATTATAGGCTGAGCCACCAAGCCCGGCCCCATATTTGTTTTTAATGGTATCTAGAGTGATGAATCCTTTCCAAAAGGTTTTTAATTTACTTTGTCCAGATCCATCAAAGGAATCACTATCTATGGCAGCTATAGATTTATGAAATACATTTTTTTTAATAAGACTTGAAAGTCAGACTTACTCCTTGATCCATGGACTGCAGAATGGATATGATGTCAGCAGGCCTGAAAACAACATTAATCTCCTTGTACATCTCCATTGTAGTACTCTTGGGCAACCAGGCACATTGTCAGTGGGCAATAATATTTTGAAAGGATCTGTTATTTGAGCAGTAGATCTCAACAGTGGGCTTAAAATATTCCATAAACCATGCTGTAAACAAACCATCCAGGCTTTGTCATTCCATTTATAGAGCACAAGCAGAATAGATTTAGCGTAATTCTGAAGGGGCCTAGGATATTCAGAATGGTAAGTGAGCATTGGCTCACACTTAAAGTCACCAGCTGCATTAACCCCAAACAAGAGAGTCAGTCTTTTCTTTGAAGCCAGGCATTGACTTATCCTCTCTTGCTAAGAAAGTTCTAAATGGCATGTTCTTTCAGTAGAAAGCTATTTTGTCTGCACTGAAAATCTGTGGTTTAGTCTAGCCACCTTCATCAATGATCTCAGCTAGATCTTCTGGATAACCTTCTGTACTTCTCTATCAGCACTTGCAGCTTCATCTTGTACTTTTATGTTATGGAGACAGCTTCTTTCCTTAAACCTCATGAACCAACAGCCTCTGCCAGCTTCAGATGTTTCTTCTGCACCTTTCTCACCGCTCTCAGCCTTCATAGACTTGAAGAGGTTTAGGGCCTTGATCTGGATTGGACTTTGGCTTATGGGAATGTTAAGACTGGCTTGATTGTCTATGCCGATCACTAAAACTTTCTCCATGTCAGCCAAAAGGCTGTTTGGTTTTCTTATCATTCATATGTTCACTAGAGTAGCACTTTTAATTTCCTTCAGAAACTTTTCCTTTGTAGTCACAACTTGACTAATTGTCTGGTGCAAGAGGTCTAGCTTTTGGCTGTCTTAGCTTTTGAGAGCCGTCCTCACTAAGCTTAGTGATTTCTAGCTTTTTCTTTTCTTTTTTTTAGTTGGAGTCTCACTCTGTTGCCTAGGCTGGAGTGTAGTGGCACAGTGCAGTGGCACAGTTCATACAGCCTCAACCTCCTGGCTCAGGTGATTCTTCTCCCTCAGCCTCCTGGGTAGTTGGAACTATAGGTGCATGCCCTGATAATTTTTTAATGTTTTTGTGGAGATGAGGTCTGTCAGTGTTGCCCAGGCTGGTCTTGAACTCCTGGGCTCAAGCGATCCTCTCGCCTTGGCCTCCCAAAGTGCTGGAATTACAGGTGTAAGCCACCATGCCTGGCCTCTCATTTCTAGCTTTTATTTTCAGTGAGCGACATATGATGCTTCCTTTGACTTAAACACTTAGAGGTCATTTTAGGGTTATTAATTAGCCTAATTTCAACATTGTATCTCAGAATAGGAAGGCCTGAGAAATGGGAGAGAAAACCAGGAACAGCTAGTCGGTGGAGCAGTCAGAACATACATAACGTTTGTTGCTTAAAGTTTGCCGTCTTATATGGCCACGATTTGTGGCACCCCAAAACAATTACAATAGTAACATCAAACATCACCAATCACATTACCGTAACAGATATAATAATCATGAGAAAGTTTTAAATACAACAAGAATTACCAAAATGTGACACAGAGACACAAAGTGAGCATGTGCCATTAGAAAAATGGTACCAGTAGCCATGCTTTACTTGTCAATAAATACATATTGATATCCTTTTTAATGTCTGCATAGTATTTGCTTGAACTGATAACCTTATCTCATGTAACCATTTCCTTATTGTTGATTATCTAGAGTTGTTGCCTGTTTTTCACTCTCTTACTTATACAATAAGTCCCCTATTGTATTCTCATATACTGGCTACACACTAGCTTTTTACACATATATTGCTGGGCACTTACCTGATTATTTTTTTGGAAAAATTACCAGGATGTTGAAATGAACTCATTAGGCAAATGGTAGACACTTAACTGACTTCTGGGAAGGTAATACAGATTTCCAGTCAGTATTACCTTTACCACAAGTAGGTAATATCAATACCTTAAACCTTGGAGAGTCGAATGTTTTAATTGACTTTTTGATCATTGGTGAAATTGAATTCATTTGTTCAGCAAATATTTACTGAGCACATATTATGTGTTGGATTACACTGGGAAGTGAGAATCTAGTGCATACAAAGAAATTTAATATTTTTTAAGACAATTGCTTTGGAAATTAGATGTCTTATTTTTTAATGGGTGTTCATGTTTCTTTTGGTTTTCTAAGAATTCCTATGCTACACATAATTTTTTTTTTAATCTCTCCTTATGGCATTTTTGCCTTACTGAAATTTTAATCGTGTTTTGTTATTTTAAAGTCAAAACTATTGAACTACATAATGGGAATGGTCAAGTTGAGTAGAAAATGTTCTTGTTAAGACTGGCATCATAGAATTTTTGAGTTGGAAAGGAATTTAGCAATTTTAGGAATTTGTGCTTTAACCCTTACAAAAGAGGCAGCCTAGGTACACAGAGGTCTGGAAGTTTAAGGATTTAAAATGTTTGCATATTTTCTTTACAGTATTGTATTTCATTCACGAACCTTTATTTGTTAGGAACTGTCTCTTTCAATATGGTTTTCTTCATTGCATTTATCTATGATCTGAAATACATTAATTTATTTGTTTTTTGTCTCTATTCCTCCAACTAAAATGTGGGCCTATGCAGAGAGGGACTTTGGCTCTTAGAGGACAAGAGCTACTTTAGAGAGAGTGTGTGTGTATCTCCAACATCTGGCACAAGGTTTGGTATGGAAAAGGTGCTCAATCAACACTGAATCAAATTGAGCACCATGAGTATAGACTAACACCTGTAGTGCTTGTAGAAGTCATTGAAGTTTCTGTTCTCCATCCATTTGAAAGCAGAGCTTCAACTAGGCACAGTGGCTCTTGCCTGTAGTCCCAGCACTTTGAGAGGCCAAGGTGGGAGGATTGCTTGAGGCCAGGAGTTCACGACCAGCCTAGGCAACATAGAAAGACCTAGTCTCTACAGAAAAATTTTAAAATAAGCTGAGCGTAGTGGCATACACCTTTAGTCCCACTACTTAGGAGGCTGAGGCTGAAGGATCTGAGCCCAGCAGGTTGAGGCTGCAGTGAGCCATGATCATGCCACTACACTTCACTTCAGCCTGAGTGAGACTCTGACTCAGGAAAAAAAAAAAGAAAGTAGAGTCTCTACAGCTTGGACTCGGCAGAGGTAGTGTAGGTGGCTACAGTTCAAATTGTCCTGTCCAAGTTCACAGCGCAGGAGTAACTGTGAGCCCTCAGCTTTGTTGGACCCTGGCCTGGAAGGAGGATGAGGGTCAGTGAGTGGCCCCCAGTCTGAGGTCTGAGAGTCAGTGAACAGTCCTCTATCTGAGGTCCGAGCAGGCGGAAAGGGAGAGCAGGGAATACCAGCCCTACTGTGTTCTCATATTGGCTGTATCCTAGTTCTGAGCTTTAAAAACAGGGTAAAAAAGACTGTCGAGCATGCTGGTAAATACCACTAAAAAGCAGTCTTTACTTATCCTTGTGGGTTATTTGTTCTCTGCTTCTGAGTAGGTTAGGATATCAAATAGCTATTAGCATGGCTTTTTAGTTACACAGAATTTCTGCCCCCAACCATCTACCTGTTAATGACTTCCTGACAGTTTCATGAAAGATTATCATTTTCCTTTTCCCTGTATTGCTTATACTTTTTTCTTACTCTTAAAACTTGGTTTCCAGATAAGCTTATAAGTGAGCAACTTTAACCAGAGGCTGTCCCACCCAGGGGCTGACATTCCAGAATTCCTTGAAGGGAAATAGGAATAGCAATGTTTCTTGAAGACTAGATATGGTTTGTGTATTGCCAGTGCAACATGTACTGAGCCTTGGCTCACTTGTGGGTTTAGGCATTAGTTTTTATAATGCCACTTTCAGTGCTACTGCAGTACCAGTTCTGCCTGCCACATGCAGACCATTAACAATCTGCCTTTTATCCGTCAACAAGGCCAATGGGAAAAGACCCACTTTACAGAATGCTGACCATCCCTACTTATATATTCAAGAAGAAGAACCTTAGATTCAGGGATGGCTCCACTGTAGCTTCACCTGTTAGATTGTTTCTGTCCTATATGCCTTTGGACATCTTTAAGTTATGTGTCTTCCATAAAATTTTCTTGTATTTGTAAGGAGTCTAAGAGAGATTCTTATTATATAATGTAATTAAAAGTATATATGCTATTTTGATGTCAGAGAAAGATAATCCTTAAGTAGGATCGTAAATATGTTGTAGGTATTTCATTTTGTTTTTATTTTTATTAACTACAAAGGCAAACTTTATGATGTTGAATCTCAATACCCAAGACAAGACGTTTATGTTGCTATTTTATTATCTTTGCTTTATAAGGACTATTTTAATAGTCTTTGGGATTTTTGTGTCATCTAGAAGGGATAATTAGGTTTTGTTTTGGCAAATTTTATACTTTATTTTCACTGTTATTCGGTGTTTGTTTACAGAATTTGTCCAGGCATCTCACTTGATGTATATAAAATAGATTTGTCTACCTAAGTATAATTACTTTCACATTGTAGCTCAAGGGGAAAGAACCTTAATACATTACTTCTCATTGGATATCAAGCTCCTAGAGGGCAGGAATGTCTTCTTTTATCTTAATAACCCCATACTGAACACACAAGTCCAACACACAGCAAGTATTTATTGATTTAATGAATGAGAGACCATGGGAATTTATCTCTGCAATTATTTTTCCTGCTTTAGAATTATCATCATATCCTCCCAGAGATGAATGTTATCACTGCTTATTAAAATAGTCCCTATAAAGCAAAGATGATAAAAGAGCAACATAAATGTCTTGTTTTGGGTGTTTTTTTTAATTCTTAATTTTTAATCTTGAAAACAGAAACTTGGTGTAAGAGTTTGATGATAAATTTAGTTACCATAGACCACTCCTCACATTGGTTGTAGTGAAGGTCTAGTGTGTTTGTTTAATTTCCAGTGCATGTGAACCAATCCTCTTACAAAGTACAGTAAAAGTAGTGGGGTAACATCAGATTGAGCACCATGATTGTAGACTGACACTTTTAGTGCTTGTAGCTTGACTTTCTATACTTGTCATGTCACAGGCAGATAGCAAAGGTTCACACACCAGCCTTTAATAATTCTGTCATGCATGGCTTTCACTTCACTTCTTGTTTACCTGAGCCAGATTTTTTCATATGTCGATTAGTCGTCATTTTGTGCTGCATGTTAACCCTATGCTTTAAACATCTTTCTAATTTCCCTGCTTAAGTGTTTTTTTATTCTTGACCTAATATAAAGCTCAAGGCCAGTGCAGAAATTTATTTTAGGTTCCTTAAAAGTTATATTTATAGATAATTAGTTAAGAGAAAATTATGCTCAAGATTTTTTTATACCTTGCTTTATTCTAAAATATCTTATGACGTATAGTCTCCTTCGTTTTTTTTCAGAACACATAGATACCAGAGGACTAAGTCCTACAGAGAAGTATTCAAATGTGAGAAACATTGTCTACAAATAACAATAATAATAATAATAATAATAATAATAATAATAAATCTAGGTGGAGAACAGATTTTTCAGGCACTGCTCTTTCAACTCCTTGGCTAGAATGCCAGTGACTTTTCAGCATAAAAAATTATTCTTTGAAATATGTATTTATGTTGTCGTAAAAGACTAAAACTGCTTATCCTTGGATCTTTCTCTTGTCTTTTCAATTCTGATCAAACTACAGTGGGAAAAGAACTTACCAAAATATTAGTGGAACACACATCACATATTGGAGCTCAGTTTATTTATACTTAAGCAATCCTTGAACAATGGAAAGCTGTAGAAAATTAAGAACAGCTAGCCATATGTAAGTCCACGAGCTGTTACACTGCTCCTTTTACTCTGAAGACTCTTTTCTCTCAGTGATTTCTTAAGCCTTTTAGTTAATCATGTATTATAAACATCCAGATATTTAACTGTAAGCAAGTTCTGACAGGATTTGTGTTAATTTACAAAGCTCAGTAGTGCTAAAAGGAACCTTGTTGGTCAGCTACTCTGTGTATTTTTAGGAGGACAAGCTTAGGAGACTTTGATAAACTATTTTCTCATTGTATCAAGTAACTTTTGGGTACATGGTCTTTTGCCAAATAATATAGTAGAAACCTTTGGTTGAAGCTTAAAAAAAGTATGAGCAAGGTCTAATTGGTAAGCCATATTCATGTATGTTAAATAATCCAAATTCAACTAACTTTTATTATAAATACTTGTCAAGAAATGTCTGAATAAGGCAAAGACATCAACTCTAATTTCTGTGTTACCCCTTTAATTATGCAACTTATATGTCAAGAGGACTTTGCCAAGCCTCTTGTCCTGGGACATGGGGTGCAGCTGGAAAGGCAACTGCTCCCTTGCCTGTCATGCACCGCGTGTTCGTGGGGAACCTGGTGCTAAACCATTCATAGATGATCTGCTTCTGAGTCGGGGTTTCATATGTAGCAGAACAGCTCCCTCGCTGTGATCTATTAAAAGTCAGCCCTCGACGCAAGGGTGTGTAAAAAAAAAAAAAAAAGCGGACTTTGCCACATTTCGTATTTAGATTTTAAATTGGTTTCCAGCCTTAACTGTAAAATTGTGTTCCATTCCTAATTCATAACTCATTTTTCCTGTGACTAACAGCAAGTGCCTAAAACAGTATGTCATATAGAAATGACCTTACCTATTTATCTGTCAATATAAATGTTTATTGTATGTAATTGAGATGATGATAAAAACGGCCAACATTTGCAGACCACTTACGTATATTACCTGGGACAGATGTCCTGAAAAAGGGGCATCTGTCTGACTCACACAGGGTTTGAAATAACCACCTTTTTCTCATCAGGCTAAATTTGAGATTCTTCTTCTTTTTTAAAAAATTTATTTATTTATTATAAAGATGTGGGGTACAATTCAAACATTGGTCATGCAGGTACCCTTGTTGATGAGGTATGCCCCTCACACCCCTAGCAGTATCCCCCAACTGCCAGTCCCACGCCCCCCTCCCCTGACTGTTTTCTGCTACTGCCAATCACTTTCTTAAAGCATTATAATTGTTCAAGGTCACCTTATGAGTGAGAACATATGGAACTCAGTTCTTTGTTTCTGTGATAAATTACTGAGTATGATCAACTCCAAATTCATCCAATTTGCTGCAAAGTCCATATATTTGTCCTTCTTTATAGCTGCATAATATTCCATTGTGTATATGTACCACATTTTTTTTTATCCAGTCCAGCTTCGTTGGGCAACACGGTTGGTTCCATGGTTTTGCTATTGTGAATAGAGCTGCAACAAACATACGTGTGCGGGTATCTTTTTTGTAGAACAATTTGAGTTCCTCTGGGTATATTCCCAATAGGAGAATTACTGGGTCATATGGAAGGTCAATTTCTAGTTCTTTCAGAAATTGCCACACTGTCTTCCAAAGAGGTTGTACTATTCTGCATTCGTACCAGCAGTGTAGAAGTGTTCTTTTTCTCCACATCCTCGCCAGCATCTGTTGTTATTTGTTTTATTAATGATGGCCATTCTTACAGGGGTTAGGTGGTATCTCAGTGAGGTTTTGATTTGCATTTCTCTGCTGATGAGTGAGGCTGAGCACTTTTTCATGCATCTGTTGGCTGCCTGTATATCTTCTTTTGAGAAGTGTCTATTCATGTCTTTTGCCCACTTTTTAAAGGGGCTGTTTGTTTTTTTCCTTTCGGCACATTTTAGTTCCTTGTAGATCCTAGATGTTAGGCCTTTGTCAGATAATATAGTTGGCATTCCCATTCTGTGGGCTGTCTTCCTGCTCTCTTGATGGTTTCTTTGGCTTTGCAGAAGCTTGTCAGTTTAATGAGGTCCCACTTGTTTATCTTATCTGGGCACTTCGGGTTTTGATCATGAGTCGGTTGCCAGTTCCAACTTCCACAAGAGTGTCTCCCACATTTGAGGTTTTACGTTTAGGTCTTTGATCCATTTAGAGTTAATTTTTGTGTATGGTGATAGGTAGGGGTCCTGTTTCAATCTTCTGCATGTGATCAGCCAGTTTTCCCAGAACAATTTACTGAATAGGTTCTCCTCTCCCCAGTGGTTGTTGTTGGAGGCTTTGTCAAAGATGAGTTGGTTGAGGAATTGAGGCTTTGCTTCCGGAATCTCTATCCTGTTCCATTGGTCTATGTGCCTGTTCTTGTACCAGTACCAGGCTGTTTTGAATACTGTAGCCTCATAATAAAGTTTGAAGTCTGGAAGTGTGATACCTCCTGCTTTGTTTCTTTTGCTAAGGATTGTTTTGGCTATTCGTGGTCGTTTATGTTTCCATATAAATTTCTGTATTGTCGTTTCCAGGTCTGGGAAGAATGATGTTGGTAACTTAATGGGTATTGCGTTGAATCTGTAGATTGCCTTTGGTAGGATGGACATCTTAACAATGTTGATTCTTCCTATCCGTGAGCATGGGATATATTTCCATTTGTTTGTATCTTCTTGGATTTCTTTGAGCAGTGTTTTATAGTTCTCATTGTAAAGGTCTTTCACTTCTCTGGTTAGGAAGATATCGAGGTATTTCATCTTTTTGGTGGCTATTGTGAATGGGATTATGCCTTTTATTTGGTTCTCTGCCTTCTTGTTGGTGTAGAGAAATGCAACTGTCTTTTGCACATTTATTTTGTACCCGGAGCCCTTCCCAAAGTCCTTCATCAGTGCAAGCAGGGTTTTGACAGATTCTCTTAGATTTTCAAGGTATATCAAAGAGGGATAACTTGACTTTCTCTTTTCCTATTTGGATACCCCTGATGTCCTTCTCTTGTCTAATTGCCTGAGCTAGGACTTCCAACACAATATTGAACAAGAGGGGTGAGAGTGGACAACCTTGTCTTGTTCCAGTTTTCAGGGGAAATGATTCTAGTTTCTGACCATTTAGCTATATGCTAGCTGTGGGTTTGTCATAGATGGCACTTACTATTTTGAGGTATGTTCCTTCTATACCTAGATGTTTGAGGGTTTTTAATCAAGAAGGGATGCTAGATTTTATCAAAAGCTTTTTCTGTATCTAATGAGATAATCGTGTGGTTCTTGCTGTTACATCTGTTGTTGTATTTAATGACACTTATGGTCTTGCGAATGTTGAACCAGCCCTGCGTCCTGGGGATGAAGCCTACTTGGTCATGGTGGATGATATTTGAGATGTGTTTTTGGATCCGATTTGCTAGAATCTGTTGAGGATTTTTGCATCTATGTTCATAAGGGATATTGGCCTGTGGTTCTCTTTCTTTGTTGCATCTTTACCCGGTTTGGGCATCAGTGTAATGTTAGCTTCATAAAATGATTTGGGGAGAATTCCATCTTTCTCAGTTGCCTGGAATACTTTCAATAGGATTGGTATCAGCTCTTCCTTGTATGTTTTGTAGAATTCTGCTGGAAAGCCATCCGGTACAGGACTTTTTTTTTGTAGGTAGTTTTCGTATGACAGAGTCAATTTCCTGGGTTGTTACGGGCCTATTTAGTGTCTCAGTGTCTTCTTGTTTTAACCTGGGGAGGTTGTGTGATGTCAGAAAGTCCTCCATTTCATCTAGGTTTTGAGATTCTTCTTAAGATTATTTCCAACATGTCATCCCATTGTCATCCTATTAAGACTCATAGTGAAAACTATTATGTATGTCACTTAAAAGGTACATAACATTTCCTTCACTCATACAGCATACTCAAGTATCATAACTCAGTTACTGAAGTGAATAATAGTAATTCTGATACTTAGTATTCTTCCACATTCTGATCCATAATGATTACTTTGTCTGTCTTGTGAACTAACATGGTCACACCAAGCTTGTAATAGACATTCCACATGATTTTGGAGAATATAATAATACATGACCACTTTATAAAGTAGCCTGTATTTAAAATAAGGTAGACATTATCTCTGAAGTTTCTAAAGTGAATCCACTGTGTTTTTATGTTCCATCTGTGAAATTACCACTAAAACTGATAGATTCATTAATGATTAGAGTAGGTTGGTAATACTCTGACTAATCACCCTTTTCCTCTGTTGCATTATTTTAATTGTAGAAGTATTGGTTATAATAGAACTATTAGAAATTAGGTGGCTCAAGCCTGTAAATCCCAGCACTTTGGGAGGCTGAGGCGAGAGGATTGCCTGAGCTCAGGGGTTCAAGACCAGCCTGGACAAGTTGGCAAGACCTCGTCTCTACAATAAATCAAAAAATAAGCCAGGCGTGGTAGCGCACACCTGTAGTTCCAGCTCCTTGTAAGACTTAGGCGGAAGATTGCCTGAGCCCAGCTGGTCAAGGCTGTGGTGGCTGTGAGTGTGCCACTGCACTCCAGGCTGGATGACAGAGTGAGACTCGGACACAAAAACAAAAAAAATTAGAAGTGCTAAATAAATAGACTCACACATTTTGAGATTGTATCATGTATTCACCTGCTTAACACTGTCTCACAAGTGATAGAAAATCTCATTGTAAAAGATAACACACATCCACAAGATGGTGGAATAGGAAGTTCCCAGTCTCTCATTCCCTCCCAGAAACATTAAATAAACTACAGACTGACTAAAATAACTTTCAGATCTCTGGAAACCAGTCAAAGATCTACACCAGCCAGGCAAATGCCCAATCAAGAAAAAAGCACATTCAGAAAGGAAATTTTATAGTTTTAACTCACCCCCCTTACCCACCCCCTCCTTCAGCATGGCACAGTTGGGAGGAAGCAGCCCAGTCCCTTCCCTCAGGATGGAAAAAAACAGACCAAAACTTGCTTAGATGCAGTAGTCTGGCCTGTCTGTGGGCTGCCCAAGAGACTGTTTTCTGTCTCACCTGACTCAAAATTAACAGCAGATGGTTTGGACTTCATCAGAAGATGCCAAAGGAGTAGTAAAAGTAGCAGGAGCCATGGTGCATGAAAACCACAGGGGGCCTTTACACCTGCTGGCACATGGGGCAAGAGGTAACAGGCAGGGGAATACCGTAGACTAAGACCCTGAGAAGAATCTAGGGGGAATTTTTTTTTTAATTAAAATACAAAAAAGTAGCCATGTATATGTAGAAAAGAATTTTTTTTAAAGCATACAGTCCCAGACAGGACACATGCTCACAAAAGCCCTGAGAAGAGTTTAAGCTTCCACCCAGGCTGATGCTAAGACTCAGGAGCCCACAAATTAGGGTTTTCCACACATCTGCAAAAACTAGGAGAGGTGACTGTTTTCACACACCCAATTTTCAATAAATGATACCAAGAAACAAGCCAGGCATAGTGGCACACACCTGTAGTCTCAGCTACTTGAGGGATTGAGCTAGGAGGATTGCTTGAGCCCAAGATTTTGAGTCTAGACCAGGGAACATAAAGACACCCTGTCTCTTTAAAAAAGAAAAGAAAAGAAACAGAGAAATACGATCACTCAAAGGAACAAAATAAATCTCTAGAAGCTCTCCCAGGAGAAACACACATCAGACTTATTAGACAAATACTTTAAAATAATGATCTTAAATATACTCAAAGAGCTAAAAGAAGACATGAACAAAGAACTAAAGGAAATCAGGAAAACAGTACATGAAGAAACTGAGAATGCCAGCACTGGTAGAAATTTAAAACCAAACAAATTTTGGACCTGAAATATAACTGAATTGAAGGCAGACTCAAACAGGCAAAAGAAAGAATCAGTGAACCTGAAGGCATGATTTGAAATTGAGTCTGAGGACAAAAAGAATGAAGAAAAGTAAACAGACCAAGAAATTTATGGGAGACCGTTAAATAGACCGGTGTGTTCATTATGGGAGTCGTAGAAAAAGAAGAGCAAGATCTCCGGCATGTCAGTGCAGGGGGATGAGTGGCTGCCAGCGTGGGGCTGAGCCAGGGGCCTGCGGGCTTGTGGAGCGGCTGCCTCCCCCTCCCGTGGAGCCCCGCTCTGGTGGTGCCAGGGGCTTGGCTGTTGCGGCTCCCGGGGAGCGGGGCTGTGCAGGCCGCAAGCCCTGAGCGGGCCAGCTGGACCAAGGCACTGCTGGCAGCCGAGCTGCCTGCCGGCGCCGTGGTGGCCATCTTCATGGATTCGCTTGGTGGCCCTGTGCACTGTGTACCACCTTAAGGACTGCAACAAGGCCAAGCCACTGGCCATGTGCCTGGGCCGCGTGACCGACGTCTGCAGGTACTGCCATGTGCGAGTATGCAAGGAGCTCCTGAAAGACCTGTTGCCAGGACCAGTGACCCTGGTGATGGAACGCTCGGAGGAGCTCAACAAGGGCCTGAACCTCTTTACTCTCCTTGTAGGCATCCAGATTCCAAATGATGCCTTTATGCAAGACATAGCCCAGATGTTTGGGGGACCCCTTGCTCTCGTTAGTGCCAACCTCAGCTCCCAGGGCAGTTCTCTCAACGTTGAGGAGTTCCAAGACCTCTGGTCTCGCTTGTCCTTAGTCATTGATGGGTGACCAGTCGGGGTTGGTCAAAGCCCTGAGTGTCGCCTTGACTGTGGTTGACTTATCTGTGCCTAGAAAGTTTGGCATCATTCGTCCAGGCTGTGCCCTGGAAAGTACTACAGCCATTCTCCAACAGAAATACGGGCTGCTCTCTTCACATGCATCCTGCTCATGAAACTCAGGGAGGGAAGGGTCAAGGACTGGTGCTGGTGTATCTGTCTGCTGGTGACTGGCACGGTCTCATCAGAGGCCACTGAAACTAGTCACTGGCCTAGCTCTTTAGGCAATATGTCTTTCTGAGCACTGTAGACTAAGCCCCAGAACCTGCTGGTTTAGCCTCAAACTTGGGGAAAAGCTGGTATTTATTATTTATAATTTCATATTTCATATATTGGCCAAAAACTGAATGGAGAGGCTGAGAACATTTCTAGGGTGGCCTTATTTTGATAGGTTTCTTCTCTTTTTAAATTGAAAAATAGTTTAATAACAGATTTAGAATCTGGTGGGTGATGGCACATAAGGCTCAAACTAGCTATAAGGGCTGGTGCTGTTTAAAAAGTATCAGGTAACCAAAGACATGGGTTGGGTTCCTGAAGCTGGAACCAGATTAGGATAAAGACTGTTGAACCACAGGCCAAAGACTATTTCCTATGAACCAGTGGGCTAGTGGTGCAGTGTGTTGTAACTGCCTGGTGCAGAGAGTAGTGAGCAGTGAGAAGTCTATCAGTGAGCAGTGAGAAGTCTGCTCGGTTGGGGGTGGATCCAAGTTAAAACATATGTTTTTTAGGGTTTTGCTAGAGAGGGAAAGAGGGGATGGATATTGGAAAATTAACCTTTACTATCTTTTTCATCCAGTAACCTTTTCCTTATTTATTCATAAAATGTTATAGTTAGTCATACCCATATACCTGTAATGCCATCATTTAAATCCAGTGTTGCTCAGCAGCCTAATGTCTTTATTCATGTGTGTACCAAGGGATACCAAGTGTTAAACATAATTGTTGTTGGGCATTTGGACTGTTTTTCTTTAATATAAAAAATGCTGCTATTAAACATATTTGCAAATGAAAAAAGAAAAGAAGAGCAAGAGGAAGGGGCAGAGACATTAATTGAAGAAAATCACAAATGTAAGTCTGGGCACAGTGGCTCACATCTGTATTCTCAACACTTTGGGAAGACAAGGCAGAAGAATTGCTTAAGCCTGGGAGTTTGAGACCAGCCTGGGCAACATAGCAAGACTGTCTCTACAAAAAATTTAAAAATTATCCAGGCATGGTGGCGCGCACCTGTAGTCCCTGCTACTTGGGAGGCTGAGGTGGGAGGATTGCTGGAGCCCAAATCTCCAGCCTCAGTGACAGAGCAAGACCCTGTCTCTGAAAAATAATTAAAATAAAATAATCAAATAAATCTTGTGAGGAACGATATGGATATACACATATGGCTATGTTTTACTTGACAACGAGGATACATTATTAGAAAAGCATTGTTAGGCAATTTCATTGTTGCGAAGCATCTTAGAGCGTACTTACACAAACTATGTGATTTCACCTACTACACACTTAGGTTACGTAGGTGTGGCTTATTGCTCCTAGGCTAATCTTATGGGATCACCATCACATATGCAGTCTATTGTTGACCAAAATGTCATTATGCAGCACATGACTGTACAAGAAGCTCAACAAACTCCAGAGTATAAAGCCCAAAGAGACCCACATCATAATAAAGCTGTCTAAAGTAAAAGCAAAGAGAGAATCTAAAAAGCAGCAAGAGAAAAGTGACCGATTACATACCAGGGATACTCAGTAAGACTATCAGTGGATTTTTCAGCAGAAACCTTGCAGACCAGAAAGCAATGGGGTGAAATATATTTAAAGCACTGAAAGAAGAATATGTCAACTAAAAATGGTATATCCAGCAAAACTGTCCTTCAAAAATGAAGGAGAAATTGAAACATTCCCAGACAACAAAAGCTGAAGGTTTATTACCTCTAGCCCTGCCTTATAAGAAATGCTAAAGGGAGGCCTTCAATTTGAAATGTAAAGATGCTAGACAGTAACTCAAAACAATATGAAAACATGAAGTTCTTTGATAAATATAATATGTGAGCAAATATAAAAAACAGTTGTAATTTTAGTTTGTAACTGCACTTAGTTTTCTACAAGACTTAAGTTCATGCATATGGTCCCAGCACTTTGGGAGGTCAAGACAGGAGGATTACTCGAGTCAATAAGTTCTAGACCAACCTAGGCAGCATAGCGCGACCACATCTCAACAAAAAAAATCAAAAAATTATCTGGATGTGGTGGCATGTGTCTATAGTTCCAGCTACTTAGGAGGCTGAGGCAGAAGGGCATGAGCCCGGGAGGTCAAGGCTGCAGTGAGCCATGATCATGCCGTTGTACTCCATCCTGGGTGACAGAGTGAGACCCCAACTCTAAATAAATAAATAATAAATGCATAAAAAAATTATAAATGTATGTTAATGTCTGTATAGTATATAAATTTGTAATCTATGACATCAACAATGGGGTAGAGATATAAAGAAGTAGCATTTTTGCATATGAATGAAGTTGGTGTCAGTATATGGTAGAATGTAATAACTCTAGGATGTTATTTGTAATTCCCATATTAAACACAAAGAAAAATATCCAGAGAATGTATATTTTCCACTGTGAGCAGGCATATGCAAATCTACCCATAAAGACTGAGAGAGCTGAGAGGTCAAAACAGAAGCCAAAAATAAATACTTAATAAGAACTTACAATCAGAAGCAATGTCTCAGGCAGCCACAAAACAGTGGACTCCTGCACCTGCCCTCCAGAAAATATTTACATAGCAAGTTTTAAGGTAAAACCTGTAGCTGGTCATATCTTCAGACTTTCTTGCCAAGATTTGTGACAACTGCATCTTTATGAGAGGTTATCTATGCTACACATATTGTTCAGAGACCTTACTGCAGAACATGTGAGTGTGTGGGAGTCAGCCACTGGTCATCATGACAGTTTTGTGTCAAGATGGCATCACTCTTGCCATGCAACAGGCAGCTTTCCTACAACACAAAAGGAGAGGAGAAGGGAATCAAAACAAGTCACTACAAAAAAAAGGCAAACACACGCATGGATGGAAAGATATCCTGTCTTCATGGAAGATTTAATATTATTCAGTACTGCCCAAAGCAATCTACAGATTTAATACAATCTCTATCAGAATTCCACAGGTGATTTTTGTAAAAATAGAAAAATCTCAAGGGACCCTTAGAAAACAATCTTTGATTTAAAAAAGCAAAGTTAGAATTTCAAAACTTTCTACAAAGCCACAGTAATCAAAACAGTGTAATACTGGTATAAAGACAGACATGCTAAATAATAGAATAGGACAGAGAGCCAAAAATAAGCCCTCGGTGAGTATATGGTCAACTGATCTTTGACAGAGGTGCCCAGACCATCCAATGGAGAAAGAACAGACTGTTCAACAATTGGTATTGGGAAAACTTGATGTCTATGTGCAAAAGATAGAAATTGGACCTAGCGTCATACATAAAAATTAACTTAAAATGAACAAAGACCTAAATGTAATAGCTAAAACTATACAACTCTTAGAAGAGAACATAGGGGAAAGCTTCATGACATTGAATTGGTTTCTTGAATATAACACAAGACAAAAAAAAAAATATGGATAACTAGATGAAAATAAAAAAAATGTGCAGCCGGGCTCGGTGGCTCAGCCTGTAATCCCACGCTTTGGGAGACCGAGGTGAGCAGATTGCCTGAGCCCGCGGGTTCGAGACCCGCCCGGGCAACTTGGCGAGACCTCATCTCTACAATAAATCAAAAAATTAGCCGGGTGTGGTAGCGTGCGCCTGTAGTTCCAGCTACTTGGAAGGCTGAGATGGAAGGATCGCCGGAGCCCAGCAGGTCGAGGCTGCAGCGGCCGGGAGCGTGCCGCTGCACTCCAGTCTGAGCGACAGAGTGAAACTCCAACTCAAAAAAAAAAAAAGTGCATCAGAAAACATTATCAATGGAGTAAAGAGCAAACCAGAAAATGGGAGGAAAATGCTTGCAAATCATATGTCTGAAAAGGATTTGCTATGGCTTGTTTGTCCTCTATAAACCTCATGTTGAAATTTGATCCTCATTGTTGGGGTTGGGGCCTAACGGAAGGTGTCTGAATCATGGGAGCAGATCCCTCAGGAATAGATCAATACCCTATCTTGGGGGAGAGTTCTCAGTCAATTCCCGTGAGAGCTGGTTGTTAAAAAGAACCTGGCAACCTCCTCTGCTTCCTCTTTTGTCTTGTGATCTCTGCAGATGCTGGCTTCTCTTTGCCTTCCATCATGAATGGAAGCAGGTGGATGTCTTTACCAGATACAGATACTGATGCCAGGCTTCTTATATAACCTGCAGAACTGTGAGCCAGATAAACTTCTTTTCCTTATAAATTACCCAGCCTAAGATTTTCTTTTATAACAACACAAAACACACTAAGACAGGATTAATATCCAGTATATATAAAGAACTCCCACAACTCAACAACAGCAAAAACTCACTCAAAAATGGGCAAAAGAACTGAACAGACATTTTTCTTTTCTTTTCTTTTCTTTTTTCCTCTTTTTTGAGTTGGAGTCTCACTTTGTCTCCCAACCTGAAGTGCAGTGGCATGCTCACAGCCACCGCAGCCTTGACCTGCTGGGCTCAGGCGGTCTTTCTGCCTCAGCCTTCCAAGTAGCCAGAACTGCAGGTGTGCACTACCATGCCTGGCTTATTTTTGATTTATTGTAGAGACAGTGACTCACCAAGTTGCCCAGGCTGGTCTCAAACTCCCAAGCTCAGGCAATAGTCTCGCTTTGGCCTCCCAAGTGTTGGGATTACAGGTTTGAGCCACTGCATTCAGCCATGAACAGTTTTCTACTTAAGATATGCAAATGTCCAATAAGCATACAACAAGACACCTAACATCACTAATCATTAGGGAAATGCAAATCAAGATCACAAGATACCACCTCGTACCATTACAGTGGCTACTATAAAAAAACAGAAAGTACGTTTTGGAAAAACATGGATAAATTGAAACTCTTGTGTAGTGTTAATGGGAATGTAAAATGACATAACTACTATAGAAAATGTCAGTTCCTCAAAAAATTTAAAATAGAATTACCTGTGATCCAGCAGTTCTACTTCTGGGTATATGTTCAAAAGGATTGAAAATAGGAATTGGAACAGATATTTGCATATCCCTGTTCATAGCCAAAATTGTGAAAGCAACCTAAGTGTCTACTGACAGATGAATAGATAAACAAAATGTGCTGTATATGTAAATGGAATATTATTGAGCCTTAAAAAGGAAGGAAATTCTGCAATATGCTACATCGTGGATGAAAATTGAACATTATGCTAAATGAAATAAGCTAATCACAAAAGAAAAATGCTGTATGAGTCTCCTTATATGAGATACTTGTAGTTAAAATCATAGAGACAGAAAATAGAATGGTGGTTGCTAGAGGCCAAGGGGAAAGGAAATGGTGAGATATTGTTTAATGGGTATAGAGTTTCATTTGGGAACATGAGAAAGTCTGGAGATGCTGGTAGTGGTGGTTGCAGAACAATGGAAATGTACTTAACGCCATACACTTAAAATGGTTAAAATGGTAGGTTTTGTGTTCTGTATACCTTATAATAATTTTAAAATGTACTTATTTAAGCAGGTATACATGCAAATCCTCACTACCAATCAGATAATCAAGTACCATTTGAATATCCACTAGATTTTGTGCCAAGAAATGAATTCTCTTTCAGTGTTTTAGAACATTGTTCTAAAAATGAAAAGCTTAAACTTATATATTACAGAAACAAATGGACAATGCAAGATGATACATATTAGCAATGCTAGAATTTTACATAAAATATTCATCTGTTAAACATACAGTACATGTCTTTGGTTTGTATTCAACTCCATTGTTCCTTTTATTTGTTTGGGGATTAGAATATGGAAACAGTATTTTAAAAGTGATTACACTTTGAATTTCTTATTTGCATATTGCCATCTTAATTTAGAACTCTGCTGCATCCTAAATTTAAAATGTATTTATTGTAGATTTAAAATCTGCAGTTTAAAAAAACCATTGTTTTTAAATATCTAGTGTCTACTCTTCAAGACTGTATAAAGAAATGCTAATAAATAAGATAAACTTACCTGAGAGCAATGGCTGATCCTTGACAAGTGCACTGTGTACCTCAGAAGGAACTAGTGCACACACCTGAAATGATAGAGAACTTAATCAGCTTGCTCTTTTATTTTTTTATTGTGGCAGAACTTTCCTGTAGCAATTTCTAGTAAGAGAAAAGTCAGTCTTTAAGACTGAAAATTGCTTCTCTTGATTTTTTTTTAAAGCATACATATCCATCATTAAACAACCCTTTTCTGACATTTTATTTTATGGGTTTATGATGAAAATTAAAGACCTGGTGTTCATGAGACCCATAACCTGTAATGGGAACAGTGATCAGACCCAATAAGACAATTATTTTGTTTCCTTGAGGTAACAAATGATTCTGAATTATTTTGAAAGTAAGTTTTTATAGAATATAAAGTTACTTTAGGTCTCAGTGACAATATACATAGTATTTCTTTAAGATTTTTAAATACTGCTCAATTTATTGTGGAACAAAATAAGTTTAAGTATCATGTCCTGGATACTCTTTTAATCCTTTTTGGGATACTGTTACTTCAGAATTACTAATATTTAGATTATTGTGGTAACTTTAGCAACTAGGTGTCTAACACCTAGATATGGTCTAAGTAGGTTTTTTGGGAAGTTTTGTTTTTGATTCTAAGCACATTTAAAAGACTAGCAAAATATACAGAGGAGTTTAGATATTTCTCCCTTTTTAACCAGAATTTAATCTCAAATTAGGTAGCATTAACAATTGCTACATTTCAGTTGGGTTATTCTTGCATTATGCTGGAGCTGGAGCCTGTGGTTTTCTGGGTAGCAAAGTCACACTGAAATACCAAAAAAGCTAATAAGATGGGAGTATCTGTAATCAAGGCTAAAATTAATTAGGTACAACCCAGAAATCTAGGCAAACATTTTCATAAATTTTGCAGTTGATACTATGTCCATGCTTCTGGGTTATTTTTCAGGTTATTAACACTTATGGCTCTTAACGTAATCATTACCATCATCAGTCAGTGAGGGCTCGAGTGGTAAAATAGCTTGCCAGGTTAATAGAATTTATCTGCAAGGGAATATATATATTTATAGTATATGTATAGTTCAAATATAGTGTGTGTGTGTATTATTTATATATATATATAATATATATATATAGTTCAAAATGCAAACATTTGATTCTGCTCCATATACCTGTCATATAATAGCCAAGCACTGTTTTTCCCCCTCTGTGAAAATTGACCAAGAGATAAGTATCCCCATTTCCAAAAATATATAAGGTGAAAGGAAAGCAAATAACATAAAGTCATATCCAGGAAAGAAGTGATCAGCTAGCAATGTCTTTCACTTCGTGCATGAGTCTTGGTTGGTCAGAGATTCATTGAGGAGCCTAACATCTCAGGGCTCTTTGGGGACAGAAGTCAACCCAGACCACAGGTGTCAAGTCTCTTTGATGAGGCCTTTCCCTTCACTTCTGTTTAAAAATGAAATTGAGTACATCCATCTTTCAAAGTATGGTCTTTTATATTGTCAGCACTTACAGTTACTAATAATTACTTAAAAACTGAAATCAGTGGCAAAAACCCCACGGAGAGAGCTGTCATGGGCATGGACAATTAATTGTACACTTGCACACCCAGTCTCAGCTGAGCTTGAGAATGTGACGTGGCATGAGTTAAGCCAGAAGGAATGCCTGTTCATCAATTAAACAAATATTTATTGAGTAACTAGTATGTGCCAGGCTTCATATTTCTTGCCACTAATAGTCTTCTGAGCTTTCAGGTCATTTATTTTAAAAAGGAAAAATGCAGTTTGCTATTTTAAAACCAATATACTTCAACAAGAGAACTGACTTGTTGGCATAATGAATTTGAGTGTTGTTCAGGAAGTGATAAAGGAAGACATTTTTCCTTAACACACTCACAACCGGCAAATTTTTCACTTTCCTAATACTGAGATTGGGTGGAAAAAAATCTGAAGCTGGTTGTTGTTAAGCACAAGTAAAATAGTCTTTCCTGTAAAATAGTCTTTCCTAAATTGTTTTCTTTTTCACAATTCAGTGGAAAGATGCAGACATATCCAGTATCTGCCTCAAACACCACTCTGACTAGCATTCCGTACTTTGTATTTTTTATTCAGATTATAAACCCAAAAAAACAGTCTTCCTGATTCCATGATGAGGTAAATTCATGTCAGCGGCAATCAGGAACAGAATTTGGAATGACGTAAATTCACGTCAGTGGTCGCGAATGAGTTAAGATAAGGCTGGTAATAAATACAAGGAGCAATCAATACACAACATTTGTCATTTATTATAATGGTAATATCTCTTTTGAGTAAGTGAATTCTTAAAATCTATTTAGAGTAGATTGCTAGTGATTTGATAAAACCTAGTAAAGTCTTCTGTAGCTTCCTTTGTTGATGATCTTTGGCTCCAAATTGAGATTGAGAGATTGTTGATCTGGTCCTGGGTAGCAAAGCTGCTTCCTGTTTGTTTGTTTGTTTGTTTGTTTGTTTTTGCATTGGAGTCTCACTCTGTCGCCCAAACTGGAGTGCAGTGGCCGCTCCCAGCCACCACAGCCTCAACCTGCTGGACTCCAGCAATCCTTCCGCCTCAGCCTTCAAGTAGCTGGAACTACAGGCGCACACTACCACGCCTGGCTAATTTTTGATTTATTGTAGAGATGAGGTCTCGCCAAGTTGCCCAGGCGGGTCTCGAACCCGCGGGCTCAGGCAGTCCACTCACCTC
>CAUYQG010151557.1:0-21555 GCA_963574415.1 Tarsius wallacei | reverse complement strand
GAACGACTGATTACAATCTCCTAACAAAATGGCTACTCTAAAATCTTATATTCTATATATCTATACTAAACTCAAACCTATGATTCTAGTACAAAAAAGCTTGTAATATGTTGAGGCTCACGAAAGTGACCTGAGTTGGAATTATACTTATGTCATGGCTAAGACTGCAGTCTGTGAGAAACAGAAACAGTGAACTTTCACAGTTAACCATGCCTGCTGTAGTTTCAGAGCCCCATGTTTAGATCATCAGAGTTGTTTCTGGTTAAATATGCTAAATATTAGAGGGGAAGGTAATGGCGTCAACAGCTCTCGAACATGTTCTAACGGTCTCGAGGTCCTTGGCCCTCCCTGATTTCTAAGGTTCAGTGAGCCTCCGTGGCCGGCTACCAATATGTTTTCAATCTTTTCCTGCATTCCTGTGAAGACTGTTATTGCTGTTTTTTTCCCTTTCATCTGTGTTTAATACTTTCTTAAGTGTTTCTTGTAAAACTGGTCTAGGTGCTTTGTAAGTTCTTAGGAATTGAATTTCTGGGAATGATTTTAATTCTCCCTTGCTGATGAAGCTTACTTTACCTGGGTAGGTTATTCTTTGTTGAAATGGATTATCTTTGGGAACTTTGAAGATTGGACTCCAAGCTCTCCTATCTTGAAGTGTTTCTGTATATAAATCTTCTGCTAATCTTATTGGTGTTCCCCAGTATGTAGTCTGACCTTTATCTCTTGCTGCCTTTAGAATTTTTCTTTTATACCTACTTTGTTTAGGCAAATTATTATGAGTCTAGATGTTGGTCTTCTCATTTGCTCTCTTGCAGGGGTTCTCTGAATCTCTTGTGTTTGAATGGTTGCATCACTGATGAGAGGAGGGAAGTTTTTTTGAATAATTTCATGGAATGTTTGTTCCAGGGTGGTCTCTTGCTCTCTTTCTGCCTCAGGAAGTCCAATTACTCTTAGGTTGGGCCTCTTGAGGCAATCGTTCATCTATGAAGCTTTTGTTCTGTCTTTTTAAGCTTCTTTTCTATGTTTTTGACAATTTTGGTTAGTTCTATATTTTGGTCCTCAAGCTCTGAGATTCTTTTTTCTGCTTGGCTAATTCTGCTTTCTATGCTTATCAGTTTGTCATTTTTTTCATTCACAGTATAGTTTACTGCTGTTATCTCAGTTACCAATTCCTTCCTATTTTCCTCTTGTCTCTCCTCAATTCTTTTTAATATCTTATTAATGTCTTGATCTGGGTTTGTAGTTTGAAACCCGTCATTCTGGAGGCTCTTCATTTATTGCATCCGAAATCTGTTTTCTCAGTGTCTGATCTTCAAGGGGTCTGTGAGAGCCCAAAATTCTTCTTTTGGTTTTTCCTCATTTGTATAGATTTTCCTCCCCCCCCCTATTTTTTCCCCTCTTATTTAATTCTGTTTTTCAGGGATGGCGGGGTTGCTATTACTTCCTTTTGCTCAGTCTCCTATTCTTCCTTATGTGGATTCTCTGGCTTTGTTCACTTCTGAAGAGGGAATGTGGGCTGGGGACAGCACTTTTTGCAGTTTTGAGGTTTAGTTGAGGGGGTAGCTGTGATTCAGAATCTATTTGCAGATCCCAGTGTCCACTGACAAATGTATGGGCACCCTGGAACCCACTTCCCACTGCCTTGCAATATGTCCATACAATGGGGGTTTAGGTTTGCTCCCTGGCACAAAATGAGGTTAAAAAAGGGGGGGAGGATAGTGGAAGAAAGAAGGGGAGGTCAAGTGGAAGGTGAAGTGAAAGAAGAGTAAGGGAGAAAACAGACAGACAGACATAAGAATAAATGAAAAAAGACACAAAGACAGAAAAGATAAAAGAAAACAAAAACAAAAAAACTCTAGAGCATCACACAAACAGAGTCAAATAAAATCCTGCCTATTGAAGTAGACTTCCCCTACACAACCAGGGTGTCTAAAGAATAGAAAGAAAAAAGAAAGAAAAAATCATTAAAATCGCAAAAGCAAAGCATGTATGAAAATGTTATCACAACCTGAATGAAAGAGAAAATAAAACAAAAACTAAAAGCAAATGAAAGTGAGCAAAACAAACAATCAAAAAATAAAAAGAAAGAATCAGACTGGTTCTGAGGTCTTTCCTGTATGGCTAGAGTCCCTCTTCTCTGATCTCTAGCCCCTCCCCTCTGCTTTCATTGCAGGCAGATAGGGTTACTCATAGGTTGGGTCAGTTTCTGCAGGCCTACTTTGGTAGGGGGTGAGTCAGATCTGGGTTCACTCGGCTTGCTGCCTGATAGGTCTGTCACACAGATCTATGTTGTCTATGCCTGATTCATCCTGGGGGTGAGGCTTCTGTCTCTCCCAGTTTGATGAGATTTCCTTAGGCAACAAGTTGGAGGCTATGCACAGGTGGGCGGGTAATGCAGATCTCTGCCTGGTCCCGGGTCAAAGAAAATGGCTGTGGTGGGCAGCTCCTCACTGTGCATGGACTCCTCTCTGGCTTTCCCGATTCTCTGTCTCCACTGATCAGATCCAGGGCTACAGCTGATGGTGTGGACCAGGCGCCAGGCAATGGGAATCATCTGGATTCAGCAGACTTTTCTCAGGCACGTTCCACAGGCAGCAGATGCTCCTGCCATGATCTTGTCAACTGTGCTCCAATCTCAGGGTGGTGGGGACTGCAGTCATCCTCAGAGGGAGTACCCGGGTGCATGCACCTGAATGTCCCCTCAGACGGACTTTCACGCTCCCACTAGCACCCACCCACTCACTCAGAGTGTCCTTATGAACGCTAACCTCCAAAGAGTCGCTTACAGACCGATCTGTCCATTGCCATCTTAAGCTCTCCTCACTACCCCCCCTCCCATCGTCTTTAGGATCTTTTAACAGACTATGCCATATTCTACCTTTGTCTTGTCCTATTTTATTTTTTTCATAAGTGAGCAAGCACACTTTGTCTATGGAGCATTCTTATTCCAATCTAAAATGTCTCCACTAATAATGGAATCAATAGCAATTTCTTAAAATTACAGGCATGTAAAAAATTCTAACAGCCCCAGAGTTGATTTTATACAGTCATCAGTCTGCACTGAGAACCAACATTTTTATTACTCACATGAAACATGTTACATATTATGAATATGTTAGAATGGTTTTCATTCATTAAATTTCATAGAATTCATTGTGTAGAATAGTGTGTAGAATTTTCTACTTTATGTTGATTAATAAAATGTTATTTGTTTTGTGCTATTGTTTTTTTTATCTTTTAAGCACTGAAAATTATGTCATTAACAAGTTTCCTTTGCCCTCACAGCTGTACCTTTGTGGCCTACATTAGAAAGCTTAGTGTAAAACTGCTTGTAAACCCACTGGTAAACCCGTACTCCTTGGCTTGACTCTCAGACCAGGTTTTCAAGAGGAATGCTGTTTTGTTCACTCTGGTATCTGACTTTTTAAGCCTTTTCATCTTGAAAGTTGATGAAATTATGTCTCTCTCTAATACTGATATACATTTTTAAATAGTGAATATAAACAAACAGCTTTTAATATCTTATTAATGAATTTTAATTAGTGTACTTATTAATACACTATGACAATATCTGTCTTTGAATGGATTTATTTAGAACATTTATATTTGATATAATTAATATGCTATTGCTAAAGTTTGCATTTGTGTGTATGTGTTTGTGTGTGTGTGTTCTTTTTTTATATACTGTGTGCTTCTCTGTTTCTATTTAGTCTATCTTCCCTTGGGTCACTTGAACCTTTTTTAGAATTTGATATTCATTTTTTCTTCATAATTTTGGAATACATTTCTGTGTTTGAAAAAACTGTTAAATTTGAGTCAATGTTTTTTACTATGTTTGGTGCTTATTTTATATATTTTCTTTCTACTTTTGAACAGCATATTTTGTGAAACTTTTAAAAAAATTAAAACATTTTAATTCATTAACATAGAATATTCCTATATTTTTAGAAAAAATTAAACATTCATCTATTTTTTAAAAATTAATAGAATTTTAAAACATTGAACATAAGTTACAACATCCTCAACAAAGTTGTAGGTTAAGTTTAGACTTAAAGTTAATGTAATTAATTTATTATAATAAGTTTAAAATTAAATTAAAATAAAATAAGAAACAAAAATATGCAGTATATAGCTTTAAATTTTAAGGTCACAAGAGCACTTTATATTAAAAATGTATTTGCTAGAAAATATTAGAAATGAAAACAATGTTTTTTGAAATTTTTTATTAAAGATTGTGTACAATAAAGTTTATATTTGTATTATGTTTGGTGCTTATTTTATATATTTTCTTTCTACTTTTGAGCAGCATATTTTGTGAAACTTAAAAAAAAATTAAAACATTTTAATTAATTAACATAGACATTCCTACATTTTTAGAAAAAATTTAAAAATTCACCTATTTTTAAAAAATTAATAGAATTTTAATTCTATTCGCACTGCAATAAAGATAAATTTATAAATTGCAGGGGTCCAGCTCCTGAGAGGATCGAGGGTCTCTGGTAGGAAAGACGGTGTCAGTGATTCTGTGGGAGGGATAGATATTAAGAAGAGAAAGAAAGAGAGAAAGAAAGAAAGAGACTAGACTCCTGTTGGTACAGAAGCCTTTTATTGAGACAAACCGTAAGCCTTTTATCCTGAAGTTTTGCGGGCAGAATCATGAGCTTTTCACGTGAATACAAAGCCAGGTGAATGAGGGGCATCCCCCACCCACCAGATGTTTCCTTAGGCATGAGGAAGAACAATCCCAAAATTGTCTTACTGTTCCCTATGCTTGGTTAATGTTCCTCAAAAGTAACACAACAATCTTTCCTAATACGTCAATGCTTTTAATAATCAATAACCTTTAAATCCCTTACTCACACAATACCTAATGTGATGACTAACTTATCCTATTAACTTATTCTATGCTAATTAGCACAAACCCTGGCTACTATGCTAAGGTTCCAACTTCATGGTTGTTATAACAACTCTTAACAAATATAGCTTAAACCCATTCCTAAAGAATGTGGCCCAGTCCAAAGTACACGGTGGGCCACTTCTTGGAACAGCTGATTACAATCTCTTAACAAAATGGCCACTCTAAAATCCTATTTCTCTCTCTCTATGTATATACTAAACTTTAACATTTAATTCTAATACAAAAAGGCTTGCAAATTATGTTAAAGCTCTCAAATGTGACCCGAGTTTGAACTGTGCTTGTATGAAGGCCAAAACCATAGTTTGTGAGAAATGGGAACAATGAGTTTCTAAAGTTAACCATGCCTGTCGTAGTTTCAGAGCCTCATGCTTAAATCAGCAGAGTTCCTTTTGGCTGAATGTGCTAAATAGTAAAATGAGGAGGGAATGGGGTCAACAGCTCCTGAACACAGCCTAGTGGTCTCGGGGTCCACGGCACTCCTTGATCCCTAATACTCAGTGGGCCTCTGTGGCTGGCTCCCAACAAGAAATTGTTAAATTAGAAAGCAGAAATGTAGTTGAGTTCATTAATGAGCATAAAAACGTATTCTTCAGGAAAAATAATCAATTTGCTTTTTTCATCTAGAAGCTCATCAGTAAGATATGACCAACAAGCCAAATTAGAAGTAAAATTGGAATAATATTTGCACTATGCAAAATTTTGTGTCACTTAAAAATTTTATAGAAAATAGGTAATAAAATAGTTTATTTGGAAGATGCTTAATTTCATAAATTTGGGATAGTTCTTCAACATCTATTTAAATAATTTTTAAAAATATGTTAATGAGCGACACAGTTGACTTGCATTTCAATAGTACACTTTACCTTATACATTTCTGAGCTTTCATCTGCATTTAGTCTATGTGAATCACCTTCATTTTCTTTCTTGTTTCACTTGCTAGGACTCATGTAAGTCCTTATCCTACAGCACCTTAATTTCTGCCCTGGAACACACACACACACACACACACAGACACACACTATACAGACACACATACAAACATGCACACACACACGAATACATAAATTTCTCTGCACTTCTTCTTTATCTAGACTCACTGTATGAAGATTTTATTAACTCTATGGCTTTAAATATCACCTAAAGTTGAAAATTTTCATATTTTAATGCAGTCTTATTTCCAATATTGTAAAACCAATAGTTGATGTTTAATAGATACCACATAGCTAATATGTAGGAAGTTGAACTATAATCACTTTAAATCTGCTGCTGTCTTAATCTTTCCCAGTCCAGTAAGTGAAATATGTATCTTGTGCTTATCAAGTCAATATCTTATAGAGATACTTTCTCTCATTCCATACAAACTACTAGCAAACATTCAAGCTCTACTCAGGAAAGATCTTTAGTATATACAGTGTCCAACCATTTTGCACTTACATTATCATTGGCTATAAAATAGCTACATGATCTGGTCCTTCTCTACCTTTTTTTAATCTCATTTTTTAGTTTTCTCTTTAACCATTTTGTGGTATCCTTGATTTTTCTAAAGCTTTTGCACCCGATAATTAGCAGTTGTTATCATCTGCTGTGTTGCATGTTTGTGTGTATTTACTTTCTGTTTTCTTTAATACAGCCTTAGTCACTTCTATATGTCCATAACTTGGAATTATGAGTGGCATGCATAATGTTGCAGGAGTTTTGAACTTCACTGTCAATCAACTTAAACCAGCAATCTTGAGTTCTTATCCCATGAAATAGAAGATTAAGGAATGTGGACACCAAAAGGATGAGTGAAAAAAGGAGCTTATTAAACAACAAAGCTCTCCAGAAAAAGAGAGTGGGCCATAAATGAGTAAGCAGTGCTAGGAGTTTGTTTGTGGTTTTTATCTTATCTTTTCCAGGATTGTTTCTCTCATTTACATCTCATCTGTCCCTTGCTTCATGAGACCCAATTTTAATTGTGCATGCAGGTTCTTGACCAAAGTTACTCCATCTTGAATATTACTCATAAGTCCCATAGAAAGGTCTATTGGTGGTGGTGGTGGTGGTGGTGGTGGTGTGTGTGTGTAAAACCACAATGCAAATGATATATCATGATATAATAAGCTTCCAAGGTCAAGTTAGGACATTTAGTTAAGTTACAGCACCTGCATTTAACCAGCAAAAAATCTCTTTTAGCAGTACATCCTGGGTTGACAGGATGTTCTTAAACACATTAACCACATATTCAGCCAACAATTATGTAATGGGGGTGGTGCAGGAAGCCCTCCCACGGGTGTTAAATCTCCTTGAGACTCTCCCTCTCTGTCTGCCTAACCAACTTCTGATAATCTCCTTTCTCAATAGTACTTTATCAATAAATATATGTTGAAAAAATGAGGAATCAAATACTTGATTATTTCTAAATGAAAGTAGCTGAGAAGTTCAAAGAGAGAAGATAGTTTTTAAAAAGTTAGAGAAACAACATTAGTCTCAATATTCTGTTATAAAAAGGGACAAAAATTTGGTTTAGTAAAGTGCAGATAACATTCCATGCCAGAGAAATGGGGTCTACTGGTTATGTGATCTATTATCTTCTTACAGAGTATCATGGCTTAATTTCAGAAAGAAAATAAGTATAAAAACAAAATTAGAACAAGTTAATGAGAAGAAAGAGAAAAAATATTGCAGATTTTGTTACATGTCAGACAATGGGTTTAGTGTTAGTATAAATATTGGTTTAATATAAATTATATGTTTTCAGAGGAGTGTTTGAAATTCAGTTATGAGGATTTATTTCGTAACAACTTATAAAAAAGGGATAAAAATACTGGTCTGTTCAATCCCAGAGTTCATGCTATTTGTCTAAAACCATGTTGCCTCTTGCCTGGATAACTTATGTGCCATGATTTTCAATACAAGATGAATCACGTTTTTTTGAAACCACTTATATATCAAAGAGATCTTATAGCTTTTGAGAATGTGTTAGGGAGAAAAAATTCAGACACTGTCCAAAGATGAGATATGATATCAAAATAAATCAATCAAACAAATAACAAGCAAACACTGACAATAGATTTTTGTTTTTACAAGACCTAAAGTGGAAGTATAGGATTCATGTCTAAGTAAGGTGCTATCAAAAATTAGTATGCATTCTCTCACTTAATTTGGGTGGCATGTACAAACTATCTTACTAAGTTATTAACCAGATGTTGAGAAATATAGGTTGCATGTTTGATGCACACATGTAAAACAAAATTCACAAAATTACTATTTTAAAAATACATAGCATTTTTTTTTCCATTTGGAAACTATCCTTTAAAAGTGATAGAGAGACCAATTATTGAAAATATTTGGAGAATCATCTAGAGTAAAAATTGGCATTATCATTTTTGCACAAAAGATGCTGAATTTATGGTGGTAATGTATAATATTAATGACACAGGACTGTTACAGGGGTCAGTATAAAAATGAGTGAAGAGTGGGACTCTGAAATGAGGTGCTTGGCCAGTTTTAACTGGAAAGTGTGTTTTCCACATAGCACTCAAGCAGAGGAGGGAAAATTTTGATACGCTTAAGAATGTATCTGAAATTTAGAAACAAGACAATAACTTATGCTTTGCTTCTTTCTACTAGTGTTGTACAGTACTAAAGTCCACCAAAAGGTTATCCTAGGAAATGTTCATAGTTTGAATCACTATGTACTCACTGATTGTATCCCTGAAAGTCACCATTTATCACTGTGTGGAACATTAATGAGTTTTTAAAATCTAATTTAGCAATTATATTAATAAATATCCTAATTTTTCAAATGTTCTTTAAATGAGTTATAATATCTTATTCATACATAATCAAAATTGAATCAAATCTTTGAAACATTCATTTTATATTGACACAAAAGTCATAATTTTGGCTTTCTGGAAAATATGCTTTGACACATATTGTTATAGATTGAATGCTTTTATATGTTGAAATTCTGACCCCCAATATGGTGGTATTAGGAGGTAGTCCCTTTGGAGGTAATTAAATCATGAGGATGGAGATTATAAAAAGGACTCCAGAGAGCTCTCCCAACTTCTAGCCTCCAGAGCAATGAGAAATAAATTTCTGTTGTGCATAAGCCACCCAGTTTCTGGTATTTTGTTATAGTAGCTGAACTATTGAGATACATATTTACTTTGTGTTTACATTTTTAGTAGTCATGATTTTCTCCCTTTGAGTGTTATGTTTTTTAGATGTACATTGAAAAGCAAACAAATATGCTACCTGGGAAATCTGCATATCCAAAAATTGATAACAGGAGAGTTAGAAATGGAGTCATTTGCTAAGAGGAATGCAAACAAGAATGGGAGTATCCAGTCAAAGTATCTTTGAAAAAAAGGATATTCAGAATGAGAAAAAAAAATGAAAATTACTCTTATGTGAGACTTTGGTGTGTGGCACTGGGGTAGGGTATGGTGCTTAAGTACCTACACATGGCAGAACAAGGAGAGGTATATGTGTGCAAATTTTTGAAAGTGATGGACAGATTCATACGAATACTTACCCTTTAAAGTTCAGAAGTCCTTTATTATTCAGTGAATGTGATGCCACAGGTGAGAATATCAGCTAGTTCAATTGGTTGTTTTACAAGGTTTTCTTTATAAGTTTTTATATAATCTCTACTTTCTGCTCCTTGATAGCAGAGACTTATCTGAGTCATCACTGTGTTTGCAAAGTCTGTTAAGAAAGCTTGGAAATGATAAAACTAGCAAAATAATTGCTACATGAATAAATATAGGTAAATGTCAATCTGCCTGTCATATTCAACCCACAAATTTGATCTATTTTCAATATCTTATCTCCTGTCCTCTTCCTTCTAAATGGGGGCCAATCTCAGACTTCCTGCTATTCTAATACATTTTTTTTTTCCTGTAGCCATCTGGTTTTCCATTCCTTATGTAAGCACCTGGAGAGTAGATACTTTATTTACTCATTATATTTACAGTTTGGGAACTGGAACAAAGTAGCATCAATAAATGTTTGGTGAACTAAACTGATGGCATTTGCATCACCAATAGTTAATCAATAGAAACTCAAATTCTTGAGAAATTCTTCATATATACCACTCCTTCTGACTTTCCATTAGCTTATGATTTCTACTGCATAGCTGAATTTATACATCAATAACTCTCAAATTTATATTAGATTATAAAAATTATATTAGATAATCTATCATTCTATACTTACACATTTTTGACTTGTCAGTCCTTCCTCATATCTTTATCACATTCTCATTCTAATCACTTGAGTTGACATTTGTGCCTTAATATTTGCTCAATATTGATCAGAAGACTCAGGAGTTCTCTCAGTTCATAGATAATATAAAAAGAAGCAAGTAAAAATAAAACATATATGTATAGTGCATTAATTTCTTTTTTTTTGAGTTGGAGTCTCACTCTGTTGCCCAGACTGGAGTGCAGTGACCGCTCCCGGCCACCGCAGCCTCCACCTGCTGGGCTTCAGCGATCCTTCCGCCTCAGCCTTTCGAGTAGCTGGAACTACAGGCGCGCGCTACCACGCCTGGCTAATTTTTGATTTATTGTAGAGATGAGGTCTTACCAAGTTGCCCAGGTGGGTCTCGAACTCGCGGGCTCAGGCAATTCACTCACCTTGTCCTCCCAAAGGCGCGGGATTACAGGCTGAGCCACCGAGCCCGGTTTAGTGCATTAATTTCAAGACAAACAAGAACAATTATGAATCTATGAACATTTGGTCATTTTTTAAGAGTATCAATCTTATTATCATGTAAGTTATGAAGCACCACATAAAGCACCAAAATAATTTGGCATGTCTAAGTTTATTCCTTCTTTCATATACAGAAGCTACAGCTGGGGTCTTCATTAATGCATCTCCTCCATACGTGCACAAATAAATTAACTCCAATGGCAATGCCAATTTGATATACAACAGAGAAATATAGTAATTATCTTAATATTACTGGACAATAGCAATCATTGTCTTAACAATTCTTATTGATTTTTAATGACTACCATTTTGTCCTACGGAATTAACAGGTTTATACAAAGAGTTATTTATTTTTTTATTGTAGAGAGGGGGTCTTGCTATGTTGTCCAGGCTGCTCTTGAACTCCTGGGCTCAAGCAATCCTACCACCTTGGCCTCTCAGAATGCTAGGATTATAGGGGTGAGCCCTATGCCCAGTTAAAGAGTTGCTTTTATAATAAACTTATATTCTAATGATTAGCATGAATCTTATATAATTCAAATGTAGGAACAACCTCAAAAATACAGATGACACTAATAACTCATCTTTATTACTTGCACAAAGTGTATTTCTGTACAATATTTAAATTTATGTAAAATTATATTTTCTTCCTTTTGGAAAAAATATATTTTGCAGTGAGCAAAAGTATTGAAGCTGGATATTGAAGAAATCATCAAGATCTTTGATTTAGTGTGCTAAAGAAGTGTTCGGCAATCAAAATATGTATATGTGATAAATGTCTTACTAATACTATGCAATTAATTCTGTGCTTTGTAGAAAATGAGACTTCATTGTGAATTAGGCCCCTTTAGATGAGCACACCTGTTAGATTTGCATTTTATTGAGGTCTTAGTTAAACCTACACTCTATTATCCACTACTTAAGATGTTTTCCAATTCAGCATCATAGCAGACTCTTAGAAACTTTCAAAATGTACCATTCAGCAACACCTAATTGATACCGAATACCATCCAATTGGTTTATTCATCCTAATTCAATTTGATTTCTTCTTGAAAGACCTTTACTATATTACCTGCTAAATTGAGCAATTAAAAAAAGTTAACCGTTGAGGACACGAAAGCTCTTCTGGAAAACACTCATCACCCTTTCTCAGGATGAATAAAAGGAATGCCTATTGTGACCTTAGAATCCATTCAAACAAGGAGAGAAAAGGACATTTTCTAGAAACAGTAAGTAGTAATGAATTGTGAAAAGGAATTTTATAACATTCCTCTAAAGAGTTCTCATGTGAAAGCCCATTCTACTTTAGCAAGAAGCTTGGTAGAAAAATGCAATGTAAATGAGCACCATCAATAACATTAATTACCTGCTGCCTCTGCAGATGTGTGTATTAGAGACACCAGGCCAGACAGGTTTTACTAAAGCAAGACAAACCCCTGAATCATACAGCCATGAAGGGCAAGCTGTGCCAGGGATCCAGTTAAAGCAGGCTTTATTACTGAAATAGACATGCTACCAGTTTGAAAATGCAATGAATGCCAGTATGGCTGCAGAGCTAGACCAGACAATGCACAGTGCTGTAGAGAAGCAAAACTCTAACCCATGAAATGCTATACGCATTTTGAAATGCATGCAAAGGAAATAATTGGATAATGATGGATAAATAGCTACTCATATTTCATACCACTCCAAATTCTGTATCTGGCAGATTTCCTAAATGCTTTGCAATACTCTAACTTACTTGCTATCCATACTGACCATGTTGTTGTTAAGTCCAATGAAAATACAAAGAGGTGATACACTGTATTGACTTAGAGAGATATATCAAGTTTAGTTAGTAAATGCATTTGGCTAATCATATTAGAATTTAAGAAAGCATACCTGTTCCCTCAGGCAAAAGCATAAAAAACACACAAAAAAATAGAGAGCATAAAAAGTTGATAGCATCATTTTGAATTCCCACGAGCAATGGATGAAAGTTCTTACTGCTCTGAATTCTCATTAGCATTTGGTGTTGTCAGTGTTCTGGATTTTAGCCATTCTAATAGGTGTATAGTGATGTCTTGCTTTAATTTGCAATTCTCTCATGATATATGATGTTGAGCACCTTTTCAAATTCTTATTTGCCATCTTGATATCCCCTTTAGTGAGTTATCTGTTCATATCATTGGTCCATTATATAATTTAGTTGTCTTTTTATTTTTGAGTCTAAAGACTTCTCATACATTCTTGATATAAATCTTTTATCGAATAAGTGTTTAGCAAATGTGTTACTTGACTTTTATTCTCTTAGCAGTGCTTGATCTTGGCTGTGATTCTCTGTATTCACCTGTCTCTTCAGTTTTCAGGGTAGGAATTTTTCCTGTGATGTCATTCATCTCTGATGGATCTAAGAACAGTTGTTTATTTTAAGTGTGTTCAGCTTTTTGTTGTTTTTGTGAAGACCGAAGTGATAGCTTCCAAGCTATTTACCTGTCAGGACTGAGACAAGAATTCAGATTAGCTTTCAAAGCTTTGTTTCAAGACTCTTTAAACGAGAGACTTGTTAATCCAAGACCATAATTTTATTTTGGGAATCTATACCCAAAATAAAATTATAAAACTACAAAATAAGAGTCTGTATTCATAGAATTATTTTTACAGAGAGTTCCCACATACCCTCTTTCTCTTTCACACACATGCAGCTTTCCCATCACTCACACCTGCAGCAGTGGGGCACATTTGTACAAACCGATAGATTAACATTGGTTCTTCCTTATTGACCAAAGTCCATAGTTTACATTAGGGTTCAGTCTTTGTGTTGTACATTCAATGAGTTTTTTTTTCATTCTATGTGTTTTAATAGGAATGTAATGATATATATCTACTATAGCCACTGTTACAGCAGCATGCTGAATTGCTTCACTGTTCTAAAAATGTTCTATGCTCCATGCATTTCTCCCTCCTTTTCCACAAACTGTTGATCTATTCACTAACGCCATAGTTTTATCATTTTTGCAATATTGTACCTTACCATCACTCCTTAAAACTGGCATGAAATGTAAGAAACTGTCACAGAAAATATGGAGAGATGATAACTAAACATAAAATGATGTCTTGAACGGAATTCTGGAGCAGAGAAAGGACATTAAGTGAAAGCCAGTGAAATCCAAATAAAGCACAGAATTAAATTAATAATAACATACTGACGTCAGTTCCTTAGTTATGACAAATATACCATACTAGAGTCACAATGTTGACAATAAGAAAACTGGGCAAGGGTGTACAGAAACTCACTGAATCAACTTTACAGCATTCCTATAAACCTAAAACTATAATAAAATAAAAAAATTATAAAAAAATAACCACTTTCTTGATTTCTATCTCTTTAAAGCAATTGCCATTTTATGTTATATGTGCAATGTATCAATAATATTTATTATGTGTTTACCACACCAAATAGAATACATTTCACGTTTATGCAAGTGTTCACCCTGATACATTAGTTTTTCATTGCTATGTAACAATTTACTACAAGTCTAATGGTTTAGAACAGCATCCATTTATTAGCAAAACTGTTATGTAGTTTAGAAATCCAGCACAGCAGATCCTCTGAGCAGTGTCTCCCTGAAATCAAGGTGTGGCTAGTGCTCTGGTCTCATCTGGGGCTCTTTCAAGTTTACTTGTTGTCAGAAGAATTTATGTTTTTGTAGTTGAAAGACATAGGTCTCCCTTTCTGTTCTGGCTCTCAACTGGGGCCAACCTCTGCTCCTAGAAGCTGCCCTCATACTCACATCTCATGATATTGTGTCTCCATTTGGAATTCAGAAATATTATGCTCAATGTCTCACTTCAGATCTCTGTGATGTTCTACCAGTAAAAACAAAACAAAACAAATCAAAACAAAACAAAAACACAACTCTCTCTCTCTCTCTCTTTATTTTTATTTTTTTGAGGCTCTGTGGCCCAGGCTAGAGTGCAGTGGCATGATCATAGCTCGCCGCAGTTTTGATCTCCTGGACTCAAGAGAGCCTACCCCCTCAGCCTTCTAAGTAGTTAAGACTACAGGTGCACACCACCATGTCTGGCTAATTCTTTTCACAGTTTTTATATATGAGGTCTTGCTATGCTGCCCAGGCTGGTCTCCTGGCCTGAAGCCATCTTCCACCTCAGCCTCCTGAAGCATTGGGATTATGTGAATGAGCCATTGCTCCTGGCTTACTGTCTACTTCTAAAGTGCTGATGTAGTTTATATGAGGCCCCACCAGATAATACAGAATAATCTTTTTGTTTTAAGGCCATTGATTTGTAACTGTGATAGTTAATTTTATGTGTCAGCTTGACTGATCTAGGGTATCAGATATTTGGTTAAAGGTTATTTCTGGGTGTCTCTGTGAGGATGTTTCTGGATAAGATAAATATTTGAATTAATAGACTCAGTAAAGTAAATCCATCCTCTCACCCTCATGTGACTAGGCATCAATCAATCCATTGAGGACCTGGATAAAACAAAAGGCAGAGAAGAGGAAAAAATTTCCCCTTTTCCTTTCTGTCTACTTGCATGAGCCAAGATATTTGTTTTCTCCAGTAATTGGACTGAAAGTTACATTATCATCTCCCCACTAGCTTTTCTGTCTCCAGTTTGAAGACAGCAGATTGTGGGACTTTCTCAGTCTTCATAATCATGCGAGCCAATTCCTCAATAAAACAACAATAACAACAACAAGAATAACAAAAACCAACAAATACACACACACACACACACACACACACATAGATATGAAATATATTTCCTATTATTAATAGTTGTTTCTCTGGATAACATTGACTAATACAGTAGTCTTAATTACATCTGCAATTCCCTTTACCATGTAAAGTAAAATATGCATGGACATGGACACTCATAATATTTACAGTCCTTGGAATTATGATGGGAAATTATTTTGTAGGAGGAGCACTTTAAAAATTTTGCCGAAATCACCTAAAGACAGAACATATTTATAAAGTGATTATTTCTTTAGAATAATTGAGTTCTAAGAAACATCTTAAAATTTATTGTCTATTAACTATAAATACTTATAAATCTCTATTGTTTATATATTTTATCTTACTGTATATACAGATATATGATAAAATATCTTCTAAATGTGAATAAAATAATTCTTGTTGAAAAATAAATTTGTCTTTTCCCTTTTGCATGGATAAAAAGTTCATTACTAACATGTGAACATCTCCAATAATTTGAGATAAGATCTTTAGAAAGATAAAGGAGTCCAAATATTTTTCAGAATAAGCAACTTCCAGACATAAAATTGAAGAGCACAAAACTGAGTGTGTAATATCCTTCTGTGGTTTTTTTTTCAGACTACTTGTTTTACTACTTTTCAGTAAACACTTATTGATGGTCTCTATATGTCAAAACCTTGGTTTCTATCTTCTCTAATCAGATTCCTGGAAGAAACTGTAGTTCCAGAGAGTGGATTATCACTGTGTAGGATGGAAACAGACACGAGCAGGCATTCCATACATTTTGGAACTTTTGTCTTACTGGGATATTGCAAATGCCTCTCTCTATTGCTTTTCTAAGTCCCTTCCTCCTGGCAAGAATTTGAGTCAATCTTCAAGCGTAACTTACAACTCTAAGTGTTTGTCCTAATTTTCTTATTTAAATGTTATTTCCTGTTTTCTAACATCAGCTTACATGCCTTGATAACTATCTTGTTTAGTGTACTTGCCATTGTTTTGTCTTGGACCCCTTCTTTTAGTTTTAAATTATTTAAGTCAGACCTTGGCAAAGCTTTTTGAATTTACAGCACTACTTATTTTAGGTTTGAAGATTTAATATTCAGCACTTTGACCTATTAATATATTTCATTCGTGAAGTTTTTCCAAGTTACTATAATCTCAGTTACTATTGAGTATTCCTGTTTCTTGCTTGTCAACAAACACTCTTAAACATGAATTAATATACTGTATTATTACCCACTGGTGATAGCAGACTCATATCTGACCATTTTCTAGTTGTTACTTCAATATATATTTCAATGATTTTGCCTTCATTTTCTACTGACAGTCAATCGTATCCCATGTGACATATAAGCACAATATTAAGCACAGTATTAACCTCTTGAACTAAAACATACTGCGAAGGTCAATTCAGTTTCCAGCTAAAATTGTAGGAAGTTCCCATCCTAACTGGGTCAGGAAGTCATAAAATTTTAATAGAAATAGCTGTTTCACCTTATTCTCTTACTCGTCTGCCCAGTTTGGTTTGGCTAAATGCTTAAGATCATTCTCTAATCTCCAAGAAGGTCACAGTCAACTAAGAATGCTTAAGTCATTGAACCGGGTAATGCGATTTTTCACTATAAAACCAGTTAAAAAATAGCAATATATCTTAATATCCTTCTACAATTGTAAAAGCAAATACCTACTTGGCATTTTGAGGTTTGAATGGACACATTCATCTTGGAACTGGGTGGTTTATAACTCATGACAAATATAAATGATGACAGTCACCATCTAGTAGTGCCTATTAGACAAGAGATGTTGCACTGGGAAGCTTTCCATGCATCCTGTAACACAGGACTATGCAACTTCTGTGATGATACATGCTATTCAAGATGGTCAATTGCTAAAGGAAAAATAAAATTCAGTTCATTTTATTTAATTCTCAACTTAATTTATTATTGATCTGAATATATACATATTTGTCATTTGGAATTCTTAGAGGTAGTGAGAAGAAAGATTAAATAACATGAAGTAAATATTTATATTAGGATTTGGTTAAGTTTTAATATATCTTCTAATTTAACTGCAAAATATTTCATTATAATAATTTATCTAGATTGTATTTGTGAACAACTAGAATATTAGGAAGATCATGCTATTTTCCCACAGTCCTTATGGGTGATAAATAGATAAATAAATAAATAGTTACCCCATCTCATCTGAACAGAAATCTTTGAAAACTTTTGTGTAATGAGAGTTCAGTTTCAATTTACATTATGTAAAATTTAAAAAGTATAATTCAAACCCAATAAAAATTTTTTTATAATCAGGAAATAATCAGAAATTGATTTTATTTTAGTAACATTTTAATGAATTTTATTAAGTTAAAAAACATACCAAAAAACTGTGGAATCACATATTTAAACTCAATGAATTTTCACAAACCGAACATATTTATTGAACAGTAACCACAATAAAAAATAGGACAATGGCAACTGAGAATCTCTCTCATGTCTTCTAGTCACAGTCCCTCCCATAAACTAACTACAGTCTTGATTCTTAAACAATAGATTAGTTGTGTTGATTTTTGGATTCTGTATAAATAAAAGCATTCTATATTTACTCTTTCACATATGACATCTTTTACTCAAAATAATATCTGTGAGAGTAATTCATATTGTTGTAGTTATAATTTATTAATTGCCATAAAGCATATGATTGTTTTAGTTTACTATGTTTATATTTTTACTCCATATGTAGTGGATTTCTCTTTTGTTTCTAATTTTTGACCATTACAAATAGAGTTACTGTGTTCATTCTTATACAGAATTTGTAGCAAATACATGTTAGTATTTTTCTTGGATAAATACCATAGAGAAGAATTGCTGGTTCATAGGTATGGTGCTCAGCTGTAGTAGATAGCATTCAACAATTTTGCAAAATGGTTGCAAATTATAACAACGTATACGTCCAGAGCTTTTTTGGCTTCACATTCTTGCTAGCTATTCAGTTTTGTTTACTATTTTAATCATTCTAGTATGTCTATTGTGCTTTTGCACTTGGTTTATATATGCATTTAGCTGATAACTAATAAAGTTGAACATCTTTTAATAGTTTTACTGGTTATTTTTATATCTTTTATGATTTTTAAAATTTAATATATCTTGCCCATTTTAATGCTTTTTCATTGATATGTTAGCATTATTTATATATTTAGATTTGATGTTGAATATAGTCAATCTGGACATTTTCTCCCGACCTATGTATTGCCCTTTCACTCTTGCCTTAGCCAGTTCGATATCATAATTCTGACTAGAACATCATTGAGTAGTAGAGACATACTGTGAAATGGGAACTAGGAACTTTCAGGAATTGATGCAGTCAGTTGAACTCTATAAAGCAGCAATAATCAACATGAATGAGGCAACTTAGCCCAATAATCACTCTCTAGTTTTTGCTTAATTAAATAAAATACTCAGACCTGACCACTCATTTGGGTTATATCCTGGAATACCTATGCTTATCTAGGAGTAGTGGGACTGGGTAGGGAAGTGTTGCTGGGGATAGAGTACAAGTTTCTGAACTTATAAAATAGAATGCCAGAATAATTTAATTAGGACTTTAAATGGAAAAAAAAAAAACCACATTTGATTACTGAACTAATTGGTAGAGTTGGACACAGTTACACTAATTTATACTAGATAAGGATGATAAGCTGCTCCCTCACCACTTAGTTCTGGAAACTCAAGTGGAGAGATTTATCAATTTATTTATGGTAAGGCTGAAAAAAAGATAAACATAATGAAAGCATCCTCACTTTGCATAATCTGTACCCTCTCTCTTTTATAAGCTTGTGTTATCCCTTATAATAGCTTTAGAGATTTCAAGTCCAACCCACCTTTCATGCAGTTTTTACCATGAGTTAGCAAGTGAAGTATTTGGAATTCTCTGGTAATTAAACCAAAGGCCTTCTATCCTGAATTTGCCTATGTATTTCTGGTGCCAACTTTAGTGATATTGTTAATTGTTTCCAAAACTGAATAAAACTTTGGATAGTTAGTGTAGTGTCTGTTTGTTTCGCGAGGTATGTGTAAGCTCATGTGCATGTGTGCTTGTGTGCATGTGCTTGGTTAATGATTTTAAACCAATCTGAAACTCACAAGAATGAAATAAAGCATAGTTACTCCATTACCTTGAATAGTTCTAGAAACTACATTAATGCCAATTTTAGACTGGAATTAGGCATATCTATTTTTCTTTCAGTTGTGTTATTTTCTTTGCTTTTTTTTGTAAAGAGTTTCAAAATCTTTATTTTTTTGTCTCAGTTGTCGAGCTACAAGTTGAAAATTCTAGTATCATTTAGCTCTTGTTTTTCTGGCTCAATTTTGTATATAACAAATGTATAGATAACCATATCTGTAAAGATCAATTTATATGAAATAGAGAATTATTGGCTGCCTACACTTATCAATTTATTCATTGTTTGTCTACTGTGTTCACCAGAGTTATTCAGAGAACCTGAAGCAATAGAATATAAATAGATAAGTATATAGATAATAGATATAGATATAGATAGATACAGATATAAAGAGGATTTTTCTATGGGTGTTGGCTTATGTGGTTATGAAGGCCAAGAAGTTCTATATATACCCTGTGCAAACTGGAGAATCAGATACGCCTGTGGTATAATTCAGTCTGATAATGAAGGCATCAGAACAAGGTGGGGTCTGCTGGTATAAGTCTTGGAGTGTGAAGGTCCAAGTACTAGGAACTCTCACATTTCAGGGTAGTAGAATATGGATATTCTAGCTGAAGAAGAAAGACAATTTGTCCTTCCTTAAATTTGTTATTCTGCTTGGTCCTTCAGTGGGTTGGATGGTGCTTGTATCACATTGGTTAGGGTAAATCTTCTTTACTCAATCAAGTAAAATGCTAATCTCTTCTGGAAACACCCTCACAGCCATTCTTGGAAACAGTGTTTTACCAGCTATCTGGGCTTCCCTTAGCCAAGTCAAGTTGAAACATAAAATTAACATATGGCCCAATTTCTAGCTTGTGTGTGTGTGTGTGTGTGTGTGTGTGTGTGTGTGTGTGTTTCTGCATGTGTTGGGAGCAGGGGTTGCTCTCCCTTTTATCTGAATTCTGAATCAGATAAGAAAAGGTAAAGAATGTGATATTTAAAATTAAAAAAAGTCTGTTTAATTTTTGTTTTCACCACTTTTTATTAAGAATGTAACCATGAGTAAATACTTGAATAGATATTTCCTTATTAATATCAGAGAGGTAAATTGGTTAATATAATTAGCTATTAAGACATTCTTTATTAGGAAGTTAGAAAATATTTTAAAGATATTTTTTAAAAATTAATTAATTTATCTATTATAAAGATGCGGAATACAATTCAGGGTTAAGTATACAAACACTGATCATGCAGGTACCCTTGTTGATGAGGCGTGCCCCTCCCTCCCCTAACAGTTTCCCCCAACTGCCAGTCCCACCCCCCCTTCCCCTGACAGTTTTCCACTACTAGCAATCGTTTTCTTATAGCATTATAATTGTTCAAGGTCATCTTATGAGTGAGAACATATGAAACTCAGTTCTTTGTTTCTGTGATAAATCACTGAGTATGATAGATGGAACCAGTCGTGTTGCCCATCAAAGCTGAAGTGGATTAAAAAAATGTGGTACATATACACAATGGCATATTATGCAGCCATAAATAAAGATACATTTATTATAGAGATTTTCCTGTTAGTCTACACTAAAATGCACATTAAAATGCTACTATACCATTATATAAAATTCACTATTCATTCTCTTCCAAATGATAATTAGATCTATTTTACATTATATTTCCCACTTTTCAGAATAATCATTTAAAAACATGACATTTGAAATAGTTCTGAGTTTAGTGTATTTTTTAAAGCCCTTTAGACATACCCAGAATATAAGTAAAAGTTAAAATACGTCACACTGTTTGCTTTAAGTATATAGTGGAGGATTTTTAATTTTAATATATTACTTTTTGCTTTTTTGTATATTTGGAATAAATATTAGCATTTTCAATTGCAAATTAATTTAAAATTTTTTGTTTTTGCATTAATTAAATAATCTAATTATTAATTTTTTGAACCTATCTTTTTAAATAATAATGCCTGACTTTGCATTGCAAAAAAAAAAAAAACAAAACCCTAACAGATATAAAAATTATAAGATGAGCATAGAAC